>CATQJL010000001.1:91893102-91959879 GCA_958299035.1 Cylicocyclus nassatus | reverse complement strand
TAAAACCGTAAATTTTTAGCTCTCTTTAAGCTCTAGTTCCCGAGAAATATCGGATTTGGCTTTTCTCACTTGGATTTTTCACACTTAGCGCAACACTCATTGGAAACCAGAACTTATACGTAGAGAGCTAAAAATTTACAGTTGTATTAGTTTGTTACGTAAGCCTTGTTACACATCAATTTCTTACGGCGATAAGTCATGCACCTCATATTCTTTGCAAGGCTCCAGAGTACTGTTGGATAGAGCAAAGCAAGCTCTACAGGAAGTTATGCAAAAGTTCGCACCAACTTCGACTCACTTTAAGTTTGTGTTCAAAATCTGAGTCGTACTGAATGCTAAAAAAATCGCGAAAAATTCCTATCTGTTTGAAAAAATTCTACGAGTCTCCAGTTTGCTCGTAAAAATTGCACACTATATCAGACACTCATACTTACCGTTGCTCTATTTTTTCTTAATCTAGAAATTGAGAACGAAAATTTTCTTGTTTTTATAAAAACGGAGCTATGGTGTTTCTTGATGATATGTAGCTGTATACTACATGCCCTTAAAAATATAACCGTAAATTTTCAGCTTTCCAGAAGCCCTAGTTTCCGAAAAGTACCGAATTTAGCTTCTTTCACTCCGGTGTTTGATGCTAAATGCTATGCTACCATACGTGAAGCTGCAGGACCTCTTCTCGATTTCGTCGTATCTATCTTCAATAAAAGTTTTTATGGGTATTTTAATTGACGGGATTGATCACAGCTACAAATGATGATGATTAGAGACCAGTTACAAGCCACTGTTAGTGAAGAGAATTTATCGTTGTCGATTAACATGAAGATCTTCCTATCGAAGCTAGCGCTCTTACGAGCGTATCGTATTCAACTTTGATTACTCTATATCAAATATTGCAGATCCAAGCATGTAGTCATTCGAATAATGGCGATGAAAACGTTAGTTTCTTTTCTGAGCCAATTTTCTCACCTAGGTTAGGGTCCAGCAGTAAGATTCGTTCGATATCTTCCGTCTCCAGCCACAGATATTCAAATCATAATGATTTTGTGGTTGAATTTTGCCTCATCAGTAACTTTGGCTTTGAATAAACACGATGCAAAGAAGTTTATATGTTCCATAGCATACAGCAACATCCAAGCTCTAATCGCAAGTTTTTGAGTCTGCAAAATACGAATACCTTATACAAGTAGCTTTATTTTGGTCACTCACCGCCAGCAATCCGATAATTGGCATTTTATACGGCTACTTTCACAATTCACTGTTATCCCAACCCCTCACAAACTTTGATAAATCGCGCTAGCTTTGATTGTTACACAGCTGTAACAGTATGGAGTGATTTTTGTGCTACAAAAGGCTATACTTGGCATCCGATTTTCACGGTATCAGATAATCGCATCGCGCATCTTTTTTGCTCTTCAAACTGCACTCTGTAAAAGGCGCCCACCAAAGCTCTTTAATAATTTTCGTCTATTTCAATCAAGCTTCTGTGAAGGCAGACTGGCCTGCCAATATATGGTTGCTCTTCACCTGCATAAATGCGAAAGTTATCTGGATGATCTATGAATTGATCATAATTGACTATGGTAACCCACCTAAAATTCACTAAAATATGCTTTCTTAAAGTAAGAGGTTAATTGTTTATTACCTTCCTCCTCATAATGCCATGAAAGTTCCAAGTTTGAACGAGCAAACTTAGCTTGATCAAATGTATTCGGATAGCTTACATTACTGACCGTTTGAACTGTGCATGCTGGAAGGAACCAATAGATGTACTAATCAAATGATCTGTGTGCAGCGTTACTATAGTAGCAACTTGGTTTCAACTTCATTCGGGTCTGACACTCGATTTGAAAATGTTACATATCTGCCAAACATCATCACTGCCTAGCTTAAAGACAGATGAGACAATTCTTTGACTGTTGGAACGAGAAGGGAAGTTGTGGGAAGTTTTCAGATGACACAAAGTTTTTGCAAAATACAGCTTGAGTAAGGTTTTCGGCAATATTATTCCTGCTACAAATATATTCCGCACTTGCGAATGCTATGTAATAATTTGAGGAAGCATAATGTCTAATGCAAACCAAAATAGATGTCAGGTTTACGATGGACTACACAGCAGAGCGTCACATCCGAACCAATTCTCAATCTCACAAAGAGATGACGCTTGGTCGAAGTGGCGTTCCCATAGGGAATTATCTTCTGGGAAGGGAGTTATGGGAATTTTTTGAAGCAGAAATTTTAACGTGCTATACTGTAAGCTTGAATGGGTCCATGATTGCCATGGCGCTTCAAGCAATTACTACCTCCAGTCTATAAAGCAAAATAGGAAAACCGTTGCCAAGGAGTTTGGTTTAGATTAAAATCCTAAAAACATTTACATTTTTATGATTCCACCATTGACCAATTGTAAGTAATTCAAGATGATAGGCGCGCGTTTGAATATTGGTTCCATATTTTCTGTGTCTCATTCTTAATCAGCAATCGACTAAGATTTCGATTCTGCTCTAGAAGTTACAAAACTGTAAGCAAATAATATAGAATGTCAAGTTTCGATATAAGTAGTAACACGTTTGACCCAGCACAGAAACTACTAAAGTGAGCTCAAGATACTTTTATTGTACTATTGAACAGTAATGTTCTGATAGGAGTGTGCGGGTCAAGAAAATTGAGTTATAGCTGATAGTGTAAACTCAAAACAATTTGATGTGGTTGACATAGCAGAAATTTTACATAGTTATTGTCCTTTTAAGCTTGAAAGGGTTCTGGAAAAATCGCATTTCTGCATTGATCTTTTGACAAACACCAACATATACCCTATACGGGAGACTGCCCTTCTGAACCCACCGTCCCCTACAGTAATCTAGAACTAGGACGCGCGCGCATGCGCTGCGATGACTGCGGACGAGTGCTCCGCGAAGGGCTCGTATTTTCGAAAATCACCAACTTCTTTCGTGCGGCTCTTGCATTATGGAATGCAAGCCAATCATGCTGATTTCAACCATACAGCTACCATCCTCTGAATGTTTGATATTCTGAGCCCTGTTTCCCAGCAGGTATGTTTATGATTTATGGGACATCTTCGAAGTCTTTTCATTTTCATGATCCATAAAAAAACTTCTCATGAATCTCCTTTGAATTCTTTCGAGCTTTGTTTTTTTTTGCTTTTTTTCTACATATATCCCTTGTGTGTGCGATCCTTATAACGTCGTGCATCGTCACATCATATTGCTGATGTGAGCTGCTTGATGTTACTGAGGAAAACCCACGTAATCAAAGTTTGTGTAACAACTCTTTATAAAGGCCAATTATAACTCAAATTGGTGATCTACGCTAATTCGTTATCAAATGCGTATTTTCTTCTGACATTTCAGTGCATCTCTGTAGGTTTCCAAGAAATTTATCATCTTAAATTTCTCATTCCTAGTAAAATTTACGAACGTGCATTTGAAATTTTTACGCTATAAAAAGCATGATGCGTGCAGCAAAGAAAAGGTCGCTACCAAAATCAATTCATGTAGATACGCTACCAAATGAAGGTGATGCATTTTTATTTGATTGTGTTTTTGATATGGACGGTGTAAAAAAAACTTTATACTCATCATAAGAAAAACGTGAAGAGTCCCGCGCGGATTCCCTGCAGGAACGCATGTCCGGGCATGTACAAGGGTAGGTATTTGTCGCAAATGACCGCAGAGACCGCCCTTTTTCGGCGACCTAATGTCCCCCACCCGAGAGTAGAGCATGCAATCGAACAAAAAAAAATAAGTCGAAAAAGACGTTGAAAATTTCTCATAGGTCAAAAACATACCACCTTAGAAAGTGCCCGGCAATTTAAGTAGTGTGGAGTAGAGCGAATAACTTAAGTTCTTGAATTCTAGGGAATTTGGGGAATTTAGGAGCTTTCTAGAGAATTACGTCCAGAATCTTGTTGTGGAGTAGGTTACCAGCGATGTGAAACTCGTCCGCCACCGCAGCGCGTCTGCCCAGGTCAGCCGCTCGCTCCCGCGAGCTAGCCAATCATTGAGTGACCTCTAATTAGCGCTGACCTCTTATAGCCGTCGCGATTGGGGCAGGTTCAGAAGGGCCTACACCCAACTTATACTTATGTAAAGGCTCTATTCATCTTTGTCATTAATTCATGCAGCCAACATTGTCAAGGACCTCTTATCCATAGGTAAAAATTCATTTTGACGAAGATATTCAGACCACCGCAATTTGTCAAAAATGAGGTAGGTACTTATGAGATTTTGATAGCTTCTTTGGAATATGAATTCAGAACCGAACAATTCTGCCTCGAAATGCAATTAATGTAATGTATGAATAAGGAAAGCATTTAAGATTTTTATTGATTCAAAAATTAGATTTCATTTGTCGAAAATCTTCCCCACTGTAAAACAAAATGTTTGCTCTCGAAAAACACAAGTTAATGTAATATTTGAATCCACTTTAGCGAGAAAGCGCCCTCCCCCTACATTCCCCTCCCCCCACAACTCTTTCTTCCTTCCCATCTTCCCACATTAAATGAATCCCTATTCTCCCACACAACGCGAATACTTACAATAATGGCAAAGCAATCGCAACGGTGACTCTTCTGCTTACTAGCTGCACTTTTATATGCAAAAAAACATCTGTTTAGTTTATTTGGTTTAGAATTAGAAATGTCGTCCAAAAATGTATCGGATTCAACAAAAAATTTGATTTCGCTTGCTGAGCTTCGTAAGTCTGAGTATTTCAAAACAATAAACGAAAAGCTCTTGGTAGATGAACCAGTTTTTGTCTTTGTAGTAGGGTACCCCAGAATTTCTTTCCACTCTGCAAAACAGCACTAGAAGATGTCAGACTTTTTCAAAATTACTTCTGTGTATTCAGGTTTTTCACCACGGTTTGTTCCAGTGAAACTGCAATTTAAACTTGGCGAGGAAAACTGAGCGTCTAACAAAGTGGTACTAATGACTTACAACATCTCAAAGAGCCTTTGTGTATAAGTAACTCCACAGCGAAGCTTCTGGTCCTCGCTTCCTCGATTTCGGCTGATTTGCCCGTATTAAAACTGCTGGTGATAGGGACCATGTTTCCGATAGTGAATTTATTGAAAATGAGTCGACCAATCTGCACAATCTTTTCAAAACTAGCAGCTCTTATGAAAATAACGAATTTTACCTTACGTTTCCTCTACTCGTATTTTGCAGGCCAAAACATATAGTCATTCGAATAATAGTGGTCAAAACGTTCACCTCTTTCGAGAACCAACTCCCTTACCTGGGTCATGGTCCAGCAAAGATATCTGCTAAAGTTCCTTTAGCCGCAGAAATTTATATATAACTAGCTGGCTTTCAAAACACTATGACAAAGGTCCCATCCCTATCCATGTACAACCTTCCCCTATGCCCATCTCTACATGTCAATTCCCTATTCCTGCTGTTTTAGTAGTCAGCATGCTCGACTACCCTCACCCCCCCCCCCCCCCACCTCAACTCCCAGCCCCGCAGCACAAACTTTGCAAAAAAGTTAAAATCGATAAAAGTAGCGGATAATTATAAAAGGTTAATATTGTATTCGTAATCAGCATGCTCGATTACCCCCTTGTGCAAAATCTCAGCCCCTTAGGTGAACTCTGCAAAAAAATCGATAAAATCGATACCGATCGATTTTATCGATTTTTGACGATACGATTTGGTGATCGATGACGAAAAGTAGCCTATGACACCCTCTCCGCCGCGAAGTGTATGTGTGCCAAGTTTGGTCCGGATCGGTTCAGAAATGGAATTTCCTATTCGGAACATACGTACAGACAGACAGACAGACAGACATACAAACAGACATACAGACAGACATACAGACACACAAACAGACATTCAGCTTTATATATAAAATGATTCTGAGTTGAATTTTGCCTCATCAGTACCTCGGCTTTGGGTAGATGACGCAAAATAACACAAAAAGTTTAGATGTTCCAAAGCATACAACTACAACCAAGCTATAGTAATCGCAATCTTGAGTTTCTAAGTAAGATGCAAGATATCGTATAAAATCCAGAACTCTAATTCGATCAATAGACGTCAGCAATCCCCTAATACGCACTCAGTACGGATGCACAATTCACAGCTTCCCACCCCTCACATACCTTCATAAAATTCGTATCAGCAAGGTAACCTTTATTGTAACATAGCACAGACAGTACAGGCTGATTTATGAACTGCGAAAGGCTATACTTAAAGGGCCAATTTTCGCGGTATCAGTCGCTCATTGTTGCGCCTCATTCTTTGCTCTCTGAACTGCACGTTGTAAAAGTACGATTACAATGCAGCCCCTAACTCGCGTAAAAAACGCCAAGCGATGAAATTCCCGCCGCGGCAGATCGACAGAAAATCGCCGGAAGCTCACAGAATCCTTAAAACAAGGTTTTTGCGTATTTAATGAAATTTTTGGAATGTTCACAATAAGGCGATTCTGAGAACAAGAACTTTTTAAATACATTTCCTAATACCTCAGTGGTGTGGCGACTGATTGATCTGTGACGAAAACGCCGTATGCTCGTAACTCAACTGAAATCGAATTTCATTGGATTTTAGTTTCATATTCCGAATACTACTGAAATGAGGACTAGAAAAAACTGTAAATTTGCTTGAAAAAAATTTCTTTGAAGCATTTTAGAATAGCTGCGACGGAATGCTTGTGTGCAAAACCGAGTAACTTTGTCTAAATTAAAGTTGATGAAATTTTAACTTCACTACTCCATGACTACCAACCACTGATTTCAGCAACAAAATAAATTTACAAGATAAAGTACATAAACCCGTTTGCCAAAAGTCAACGCTTACGACGAGACGAACCGTGGCTGTCGAGAATTCGACGGTTACGCCGCGACAGATACGCCGCAAAGTCAACACAAAAAATTCATATTAGATTTAATATGATAAAGTTGAGCACCACTAACAAACTGTCACAAGCATTTTTTCTTCAACTTTTGCATGAAAATTGTCATCAGTGATATTTGTAAAATTAAGCGAAAGCCGTGAAGTTTGAAAAGCATTAAAGTAGTTCACTCCTAGAAATGTCCAAATCATTCTCAATGCTGAATCTTCAAAAAGCTCTTCACAAGTTTCAGAAGAGAACAGCTGACTGTGATTTTTATCGATGGAGATATGAGTCTCTAAAATGAGGATAACGACCTAAAATTGCAGATTGAGAGCTTGATCAAAGGAGCGTAAGTCAAGAAACTATCATTCCAGGCTTACAAAGAGTAGCTGCAGAAATTTATTTATAATAATTCTGAGGTGGAATATTGCCTCAGGCTTTGGGAGAAAGAATGCAAAAGAACACAAATACGTTCATATATTTCAAAGCATATAACTTCATCCAAGCTATAGTAATCGCAATCTTGAGTTTCTAAAATGCAAAATATCGTATATAACTCAGAAATTCGATCAACAAACGTCAGCAATCCCCTAATCCGCATTTCATACGGCTAGACAATTCACAGCTTCCCACCCCTCGCATATTCATAAACTCCGTATCAACACGGTGACCTCTATCGTAACATAGCACTGACAGTACAGGATGATTTATGAATTGCAAAAGGCTATACTTAGCGGCCAATTTTCGCGGTATCAGTTGCTCATTGCCGCGCCTCATTCTTTGCTCTCTAAACTGCACTTTGTACAAGTACGATTACAATGCAACCCTTAACTCGCGTAAAAGATTCCTATTGATTCTCGACCATTCTATTCGAACCTTTGTGGGGGAGGACTGTGCCTGTTAAAAATGGCTGCTGATGCCGTTGGCTATGTAAACCTGGAATTAATTTAGATGATCTATGATGAATCATGGTTAACAGATGGTATGTTATAATTACCAAAAGATACCTTTCTAGACACAGAAGCCAATCTTCTACTCACCCTCCTTCCCTTCCACAATGTCATAAAAGGTCAGACTGCGTAGTACATGAGCGAGTGAATTCAGCTTCAAGCGGTGTATTGTCATATAGTATAAGTTCTACTATCAGTCTATTGATTGGACTGTGCAGCCTGGACAGAACCAAAAATGTTTAGTCGCTACACGTTAATCCAAATTTTGTAGTTGGGACATTACAATAGTAGCAACTGACTCAATTGTATACAAGGATTTTATCAGTTTTAACTCGCTTACAAGGTGTAAAATCTGTCACGCTAAAATCTGATGAAGCAATTCTCTACAGGGCTCGGCACGAGGTGGCTAGATGAAAATGCGAAAAACGAAGTCCCCCTTGACTTTTGGGTATTTTTACGAAGTCCCCTTTGACCCCCCACCATTTTCCCTAAAAATCTTCCAAAAAACGAAACGTCGACTAAAAAAAAACGTCGCCAAATCGCCAATTTTGCGTGTCAGTTCACTTCGGTCACAAAAACGAAACCCCTTTGCTTTTCATCCCAAAAACGATACCCAGCTTGCTTGTAAGCCACCTCGTGCCGAGCCCTGATTCTCTAAATTTGTGGAGCAAAATATATTCATAAGAAGTTCTCAAAAGGCATAAAATTAAAAAAACGTCGGCATGATGGACTAGTTTTTAGCAACATTATTTATTTTGCTGCAGATATATTCTGCACTTGCAATGCTATGTGCTGAATTTAGGTGATCATGCCTATGTATTTGGACCAAATCATAGTTAGGTTTACGATGGATTCCATAGAAGAGCATCATACTCAAACTGATTCTCAATCACATAGTGGTAAACTGTGCCAGCGAATGAAGTATTCCGGGTTTGGGTCAAAGCCATAAAAATTGGAAGTTTTAATAGTAGGTAGGTGATCAGTAATAAGCAATTATGTTGGTTGCAAGTTGGCACAAGGAAATTATTGATTGGGCATGTAGAAGCCTAAAGAAAATCTTGAATTTGTGAAATCTGAAGTACCTGCAAGACCCGGCTATTTTACGGGAATATATTTGATCCATGTATTTTGCAAAACTATTTAGCTGAACCTCGTAGTTCCGTGAAGCATAACTTTTTCCTCATGCCACATAAGTGTAATGACACGCAATTTCATTCTGGGCACAAGATAGATGGGGTCAAAAATTATGCATGTAGTGCAGTATACAATCAAAGTCACAAGGGTAATCGGTCTTTGAAATCTTTAGAATGGCGATGCAGCATGCTGGCTACCAATGGGGGTAAAAAATGTCACACACGTAAAGAAAAGCAATCCAAACCATGAATATAGGTGAACCAAGAACGAAGGAGGATTGCCCTTGATTGGTTGGAAAACAAAGTACTTCAAAGCCAGCTGTTCTAAATACATAACCAAATAGTAGTCGTAGTTTGGAGATCTCTAAAAAGCATTAGTGCAAAAATCAATTCGACTTCACAAATTATTGATCACGAAGTTTCCTGGGCTCGTTTTGAGAATAAACATGATTCTGTTCAAAATTCAAGAAGGATATCAGAAAAATCCTTCAAACGCTGCCGTGTTGACATTTTTCTTTCAAACTCCAGCAGAAAAAAATTGTTATCCCACACCATATGTAAAGACTCGCACAAAATCTACGACAATGGAACACAAACGACGATTTTGCCTTTTAAGTGGCAATTTTCAAAGTTGTCTGAGGAGAGCCACATCTTTGAAACCTGGAGATGACACCATCAAGTTTTCCATGAGTAGTTTTAAAACAAGTTATAAGCTAAATAGCTCTCCTATATAATGCTGGCTTTTCGCACTCTGCTGTCTAAACACCTGAGGCATTTGCATACGATTTACTCCTAGTCTAAGCTGTCAGACTCAGGGCTAAATGAAATAATAAGATAATAAAAAAGTTTCGAAGGAGGAAAAAGTATGGTTCCGCAAAATCGCAATTTAGGATGGGGAAGAGTAAGAAGTGTCTGATTTGAGTTGATGAAGTTGCAGAAGAAATAGGAAGTTTTTCTCCAAAGTTTTCAAATCGTGGAGGAGTTGTTTTCACTTGCGATCATGAAATTAGCTTTGTAAAGCTTGCCGGGGTTGCCAAAATGCCCTCTTTCCATGTAAAATCGGAGATACAGACCAGCAAGTTGTTGAAAAGGGTTACACAATTCTTTTCGGGGGCGTATTTTACAACCCATCCTTTATCCAAACAAAAATTGGATCGCCAGTGGTATCTGGATATCTCACTTAGATTTGCAAGAGGGATGGAAGTTTCATGTAAAAACACACTTTTATTTAGTTATTTGAGGAAGGAAATGCCTCTATAGAATGAAAGAATCTTTTATAAGCGCCACAGATATATCTATAGTTAATGACAAAACTTTGAGTTTGAGAGACGATGCTCATGAAATAATTTCCGTCACTTCACTCGAAAGTTTTCGTGTTTTAAGATGGTGTTCGCTGTCTGATCGAAACCGAAGTTTATACATGGCATGTCATGTCATCCATAGAAAATGATGGTCTTTCAAAACTCTAAACTGTTGTCAGCTAAATCTACGAAATGCTGTTGTTGGTAGAGCTTTCATTGTCCAAACCGATTGACAGCACATGAAATGAAAAGGCTGATAGACTTAGTTGCGCAGCTGCCGCAATGAATATTTACGATTTTCAATTTTAGTCGTTTTTGTTGAGGTTAGAAGGAAGGGCCATGGGAAGAAATCATTTGAAGATAGTTGTTTGCAGCAATGAGGTGAAACTACGCACTTCGCTCCTTCTGAAAAGTGAGATTTTCCTGATTTGGAGATAAATGATAAAATTCAAACCATATCGAGTTTTGAATTGAGTGTACTTTTTGACAATGAGAAGATCGATAAGCTATCAGAATCAATAAAACTTTATCACTGCTGTGCAGTTACCGTAGATCCTCTTATCTTCAAACCTATCGTCAAAACGTCGGGCAATAATCTATAACAACCTCAAGAGCACAATGTATTGATAAAGATTGTTCTTGCTTTCATTTTCATGTCTCGTATTTTCTGAATTTCTCCCTTCATGTTTCTTCAAGAGAAAAGGAAACTACCTGACCATCAAAAATCGCGATCTCTCTCGTCTGATAATGAATCAAAGGTTCAGTTTTGGAGTAGCAAATATCCTGGCACAGTAAAGGTGTGGATGTTCTTATTTACTGGTGCTAAAATTTACTTTTTTCTGAGGAAGGAACTACGAAAACCTCGGAGATTCATATCTCTGCATAGTTTGCAATCTCACAGAAAGTTTCTATGTAGTGTTTCTAGTTTCTAGTTTCAAGTGCAACACTTATAGAGATCGTACTACAAATACAATACCGCTCACAGAATGTGCAAAATTTCCGTAAATGTCGCAGAATTCCGAGAATTCCGCGAAGGTTCGCGAGATTCCGGGAATTTTGCGACATTCCCGGAATTTCGCGAACCTTCGCGGAATTCTCGGAATTCTGCGACATTTACGGAAATTTTGCACATTCTGTGAGCGGTATTGTATGTTTGATGTCAGGCTGACTACGACAACATCCAAAGACTGCGCCTCTTGACGTGCGAGTGTTTCGTATAAGCAAATATAACAAAGGCTTCAGCTATAAATTTGCCCAATAAAAACCCGACTGTACAAAGTTTAGTACTCTTTCTTGTAAAATCTGCCCTGCTCTTTCGAGCAGTTGAGAAACAGAGCTCTTCGCTGAACATCCAGCATTCTGCGTCTTGCAAACTCAAAATATGCGAATATTATGTATAGCCTGGATGTAGTTATATGCTTTGCAATACATAAACGTTTCTGTAATCTTTGACATCGTTTTTACCCAAGGCCAAAGTTGATGATGAGGAGAAATTCTTCTCCGGAATCGTTATGATTTGATTAGCTGTTAGGACGGAATTTTCGAACAAATATCGCTGCGGGCCCTGACTTAAATAAGAAAGTTTGTTCACAAACGAGATAAACACTTTTACCAGCATTATTCGAATGGCTACCTGCTGGAACCTGCGAAATAAGATAAAAGCTAACAATACGATACTCTCATAAGAGCCGCTAGTCCCGAAGCGCATACCTTGGATAGCCAGAAGACAAGGCATCAAAAGGGAAGGTTGTTTGAATATCTCCCCTCATAAAAGGTGAAGGTTGTTTATAGAAAATCAGAGGACAAAAAAAGATGCGAGACAATTAGAATAAGCAAAACAAACACTTTAAAAAAAGGATAAAGGTTGAAAGATTCGACGTCTTCAAGAACCTTTGCGGGCATGCGCCGAACGCATTCTACTTCATAGTCGAAGAGGCTACTTGAGTTTGCGAGCCTATTACAGTGACCTTCGGGAGCCAGCCGATTACCAAGTCAGTGCTTCATCCTCCCAAATTGTTTTTGTGCCAGTTTACTGCCCCGGAGGGTAGAGGGCTTGGTTGGCCCAAGGGAGGGATCGAACTAGGATCCAATCTGGTCACAGTGGCGCCTCATATTACTGCGCCACTCGTCCCTAACTCTTGAAAAATTGGATATAGACGCTGCTTTGGGCTTGAAATCTTTGATTTGGCGGCAATTCTAATTGCAGGTTTCCGCTTCAACCAGGCAGTCCACAACACGGAAAACGTGGACAAGCTAATTTTCTCTGTGATTGTTTCAAACAAAAACAACCATGTTTTGGATGTAGCGATTATCAAGAAGAACATGAACAAGGACAAAATTAGTTCTAAGGGAACAAAGTTTTGTTTCTACACATCGGAATGCGCGTCAAAGCCAATTTAATTTTTAATGCGATCTTTAAATTTCTATTTCCGTATTGTCGTTCCTGTTTCCTGCGAAGTTGTCTAGATAGTTGCACTCATTATTTTGAGCGCCAAATTCCATAAACGGCACTTAGCACGGCTACTTTCACAATGTACAGCTCCCCTACACCTCATATACTTTCATAAATCGCCCTGGCGTTTATTGTTACACAACTGTGACAGCATGGAATGATTTTTGGTCTACAAAAGGCTGTATTTGACATCCAATTTTCGAGGAATCAGATTATAACTGTAATACACCTGTTTCGCTCTTTGTACTGCACTTTGTGAGGCTTTCGTCAATTCCATTCATGCTTTTGTGAAGTCACACTGACCAGCCGAAACATGGCTGCTCTTGACCTAAACGCGGAATTTATCTGGATTACCTACGGATCAATCATAATTAACGGTAGTAGCCTAGCTGGAAATTCATTGAGATAACCTCGAGTCGTTTGTAACTTAATATGTGAGATTGCACGCTAAGCCCTATTAGCGACGGCACCATTACGATAACTTTCCAATGCAACTCTTTCTAGCCTAACAAAATGTAGAAATGTGTTCTATCAACTAATATACAACCAACAAGAACAAAAGAGACAAAGAAAGAAGGAGAAATTACTGAAAATGAGCAGGTTTTAGTTTTGCGTTCGTTAGTTAACGTGTATAGTGTGCACTACGCATATTAAGTTAGGACTGACTCGACGATATGCCTCTATAATCGTTTGGTCGCGCTCCTCCTCCATATGCATGAAAGTACGGAATAGTGCATGAATGAGCAAGATTATCTCCATCGATCGTATCGTCAGGTAGCATAGGATATAGCAGTAGTGTTTAAACTGTGAGTTTGGAGGGAACCAAAAATGTTTATCCACGTACCGATCCAAATGATTTGTAACTGCAACGATACAATAGCACAACTTCTTTACGCTTTATACAAGCACATCAACTTAATTCTGACTCGCTTACAAGATGTTACATTATTAGGCTGCTGCATAAATTCTGTCCGATTTTTTTGCCTTATGTTTGGAGCAGTTCTAAGAAAATTTGATGATGATGGTGATTGATGATGATGATGATGATGCGGTACTGTTAGTACCATTAAAAAGTGCTCTTCTTGCCCTTTCTAATGCATACCAAGTTTCAATAAATTTCTTAGTGTGAGGAGATTTCAGACCTAAAATCTTCAAGTGGTCGAGGTACGTTCTCACCCTAGAGATATGTTCTTGCGAGAAAATCTTCACAATGCTCCCTTCAAGTCAAGTTCTTTCATTGGCTGCGGAATAAGGGTGTAGAAGGCTAGTATATGAGGAAGCTCAGTTCCATGAAGCAAACTTCTTGCTATTAAAATTTTTTGTCGAATATTAATTTTTTGCTTAGATGTTTCACAAGCATTAACTTTCTTGAATAGAAGTAATCGATGAGTTCAAAGTTGGAGTTGCTAGGGTAAAGCAAAAGTTAGTAGCATCTATCCATCAATCTCTTTTCGGTGCTCACGTCAATTGTAAAATTTTCACAATTCGTAAATAGGCGTGCAAACATGTGCTGAAGCGAGGTCAAAAAGTGGCTTCTTTTTTGCTCGATCAAAAGAATCTCTCTGCAACGCAGACCCTATGGGCTCTTTTATGTTGCAAAATAATCTACGAAAATTTTTCTATCTGTCCTTGCTCAGATAAGATGCCTATCAGTTCTCATAAGGGAACATTGCCAATTTAAAAAAAGACAGGTGAAGAAAAAGGCTGCGAAGTTTTTGAATTCTTGCTTTTTCCTCAACAAGGATTTTCGCAGATCTCAGTATTGGTCTGATAGCCAAGGAACTGCTCAAAACTTAGAAACTAAGATCTTGGAAAAAAGTTGACATTGAAAGAAGTTATGACATTTTGAACTCAAAAAATTCAAATCGGACAGAAGTTATGCAGCAACCTAAGTCAAACCACCATAACTCAGTAACCCTCTTTGACCATATAGCGGTTACTGAGTTATGGTGGTCTGAGTTTTTACGTTTCTACAACATCACAATCCTGTGATGTTGTAGAAATGTAAAAAAACTGGGTATTTTATTGACAGTTCTTCATTTCGAATATGTAAGGAAAAGTCTGCAATTGTAGACTTGCATAGCCCTTATGTAATCCTAGATCTAACGTAATGTGTAGAAACTTTTACACCTTATTAGAAAAGAAAAAAGGTCAAAATGGTTCTGGAAAGATTGCATTTTTGCACTTTTTTGGACAAGCACCATAATGTAGCTTTCCATAAGCTATATTTTGGCGCTTTTCAGCTCTATTCGCCATTGTCACTGCAATCATCGCACAGCCAACATTGTTGAGAACTTTTGATCACAAAGAAATGGATGCTGAAGGTATTACACGCTTTGGAATAAAATAAACTTGCTGCAATTTTATGAATTGCTATGTATTGATCAGCAATAAGTGTTGCAGAAACAGATCGTTGTTCCATTAAGCCGTGAATGGAAGTAAAAAATCCATTCAAGCTGGAATGGAATCACTTCCCGACCAAAGAAAATCGTTGAAAAGGAGGAAAGATACCTATGAACATATGAGTCCAAATTAGCTTTCTGATAACATGAAAGAAAAACTAACAAATAACTCTGCTTGAAAATCCAGAAACGTAGTGTGCCGGTATGGAACACAAGGGAAGGGTCTTGTTGATTTGAACATCGCTTTTACGTTGTCAGAAAATGCTTTAAACTGCATAACAAATCAACTTGAATCCATCTTAGCAAAAAAGTCCCTTTACCCTTTCCTCCCCTCCTCTCAATCCTTCCTTGCCTTCCATCCTCTCAGCCTAAACGCATAGTCACAAAATTGAGAAGATTAATTAGAAACTAAGATCCTATACTGGTCATAGTTCTGCTACTGACCACACTCTTGGTTTCAAAACAATCTTTATTTTATCCACGATCGACTACCAATTAATCTCCGCATCATATAAGTGTATATATTTTTCATTGATTTGTTCAGTTTGCACAAGATTGGTATATTTCTTTATTTGACCGACTTTCGGCAATATCGCCTTCTTCGGGGTCTGAAAAAGTCGTGACCATGTAAACTGCCCAGTTCCAAATTGTCCAACCTGTTAGCAAATCAAAAGAGTACAAATGACAAGATCGGGTCATTGCTCTGTCAACAATTCAGTGCTGATGCATTATCCCAACGACTGACCACCATTCTTTCAAATCTAGCAACTTGGTCTCGGCCTGCTGTTACCGGGGAAGCATCTTGTGTAATGGCCAAGCACTCATCTTTTCTATTCAATTTCGGGCTTTGCGTCGCGATCCAAAACGCTTTCAAAGTTTTGCGCGTTAGGATTTCGGACTCATAAGCTAATATTGTGACCTCCACGCTTAAGTTTGCGTCCTCGTGGCGCTGTCTGCAGTGCATGCCCAACGGCGTGGTGGGATTTGATCTTCTAAGCCCATCTAAGTGTTCTTTTATACGTGTGCACAATGGGCGTCCGGTTTTACCTACATACGATTCTTTGCATGATTGGCATGTAATACGGTACACTACACCAGAAACCATACAATCACCTTGTTTGCCAAACGGGCAAATCCTACAGCTGGGAGTCGTACATAGCCTGTCATACCCGCGATGCGAACAAGTTGGTGCTTGAGATTAGCAGGCGGTATGTTGACGACTCTTACCCAGTCTTCTAGCTCCGCTCGCTGTAATAACTTTCTGACTACCATACTCAATTCTTCTGACACAAATGGTAAGCGAAATGGAATCTTAGTTTCAGCTTCTGCTTTTTCGGACTATTTTGTCGGCGCTTTTTATGTATGCGCTTTTTGATAGGGTAACCATTTGATTTTGCTACCGTATCAGTCAGTGCTAATGTTTAGATCCTCTCTTTGCTTCCGAAGAGACCTTTGCAGCTGTTCTGTACATATTACCTATTACAGACTTTTTTATGTGGGGATGAGCTGAAACGTGTTGCACTAATATATTTTTATTACTTGGCTTGCGATACCGCCTCGTCTTGAATTCACCGTCCATTAATCGAACTTCAAAATTTCGAAATGCTAACCAGTCATTCGTGGGCCTGTCTCGAGTCAATTTTATATGCGGAAATTGCTGATTCAGTATCTCGTAACAAAAGTCAAGTTCGGCCTGCGTGGGTCATACGATAAAACAGTCGTCCACGTAACGAATAGCTTGCGTCGGGGCTAAACGTTGTCCCATGGCAAGGCCTTTAATTTGCTTATAATAGAGTCCGAACCACCAAAATAATGAGCATTGAAGGCACTCATTCAGTAGGGTCATTATACCTCTGATCATAGGTGCGATAAGGTGAGAATGACCCCTGCAGGGTGAAGGGGTTACAGCAGTCGCGGCCCCTCCGGTTAAAGGGTGTTTCAGTTGATCGAGAAATTATAAAATGTCGACCGGGAGGGGGAGGGGGAGGATTGGTGGTCCCAATTTCTTCTTTATGCGAAAATTTCTTTGCTGAAATGTAAGCTTTTACTTTTCAATTCAAATGAGTTGAAACTATTAGGTTGTCAAGAAAATAATGTCCGTTTTTATTTGCTTGCTTTAACAAAGCAACCAGACTCAACCCAACAAAGGGTAATGGGTATTGTTCGATAGAGCGAAGCAAGCTCTACAAGATGGCACTCATGCCTTTGCGCCATGCTCAATCCATGGAGAGTTCGAACTCAAAATCTAAAGATTTCCAAATGCCCAAAAAATCGGAAAAAATCAGATCTTCATCCAAATAATTTACAAGGACCTCCCACTCGCTCGCATCAATACTATCGATATCTGATATCCATATGTGCAATTGCCGTATTTTTTTCTTGACTAGAAACTGAGAAAACGAAAATTTCCCTGTTTTTCTCGAAGCAATGCTGAGCCGTTTTTGCATATGTAGTCCTATACTACAAGCCTAGATAAGTATAAATGTAGATTTTCAGCCCATTCCAAGCGGTAGTTTTCGAAAAATAACGAATTTGGATTTTTTCGTTTCAGTTTCAGTGCTAAAATCGATATTTCTCGAAAAGTACCGCTCGAAATAGGCTGAAAACCTACAGTTATGCTTACCTAGGCTTGTAGTATAGAACTACATATGCAAAAACGGCTCAGCATTGCTTTGAGAAAATCAGGGAAATTTTCGTTTTCTCAGTTTCTAGTCAAGGAAAAAATACGGCAATCGCACATATGGATATTAGATATCGATAGTATTGATGTGAGCGAGTGGGAGGTCCGTAGAACTTATTTGGACGAAGATCTGATTTTTTTCGATTTTTTGGGCCTTTGGAAATCTTTAGATTTTGAGTTCGAACCCTCCGTGGATCGACCACGACGCAAAGATATGAGCGCCATCTTGTAGAGCTTGCTTTGCTCTATCGAACAGTACCCCTTACCGCTTGTTGGGTTGAGTCTGTTTGCTTTGTTATAGCAAGCAAATAAAAACGGACATTATTTTCTTGACAACCTAATAGAAAAGCAGTCTTCAAAATAGTATAATTCATTGACAACATAAACTCCATGAAATTTATTTTGGAAAATTCAACAACGATTGAGTTTGCCATTTTCCCTACCCACCTCTTAATCCCCTGTCTCCTTTGTACTTTGCAACCATGCACTCTTCTCGTATCTTATGTTCAGCCGTGGACTACTGAGTACCTGATTAAAAATGGAGCTTTAATTTTTTAGAATTTACGAATTTTCTAAAAGAAAAAATTCGTAATTTCTGTAGATGATCAGCAACGGCTATAAATCATCTGAAAGCGGAGGACGAGACGGTTCCAGTTGTCACTATCTCCATTACTATCTGTTCATCTTCAGAGGTTATGGATTTTTTTATCCTAAAAACTCGTAAGTATCCAGAAATCACTACCCACACCCCTCATCAAGCATCTCCTTTGCTTAACCTTACCTCACTGTTGGTTTATTCTCGGCTTTTGGTGAAGGGGGCCACCTTGGTCCCGGCTTAGGGGTGAAGGGGGAGGGGGGGGGGAGAAAATTCTCACACTATCGCACCTATGCCTATAGAAACGCTTTGTAAATCAAGCGAGGACTGGTGTTCTTGCAACAACTCAAAAATAGCTTCCATAGCATCGCGGTTTGAGACATTAGTGTAGAGCGCATTTACTTTGAAAGATTCTACAACGCTCTCTTGATCTATGCGCTTACTACGTAGGCGATCCAAAACCGCTGCAGTATTAGGGAGGTGCGAAGGGACATACATAAGTAGCTGAGACAATATTAAATTGAGTTACCAAGCGATCTTATCAGTTGGGCCCCCGATATTGTTAATAATAGGTCTAACTTTGAAGTCTTGGGGGTTGCTTGAACGAAGACCGCTGGGAGATAACTTATGTGTTTTTATTAAAGTATACAATACCGGACAAATGATAAATCGATCTTTAGATTAGTTATCAAACTTTCGGGATACCTTCCGGTTGCGCTACTTCTACTCATACTTTGTTCAAATGACGGTATTGCTTTTTAGACTCGGCTGCCGACGACGGTTCGTACAGCGTATTGTCTTTAAGGTGGTGTGTGATAGCAATATCAAGTTCACGTGATAACACAACGAAGTCACCTCCCTTGTCGCTTACCGATAATTTGATTTTGCCAGCAGTGCACAGACTACGGACTTCACGCAGACCGCGACATTGGGCAAGCATTGAAAACCAAATCTGCACCACCGATGTTTCAGACAGCTTAGCAAATTGTTCTCGTGTTTCGCTAGTTGGCGATGTGCTCATCTTTGACGATGCACTTGCATTGTTGAATCTAGGTCCCAGTTTCGCGCCTGCTCAAATTATTGGATCCAGGGTATCAAGCAAGATTGTCGGAAACCTCCAACTTGTTCGCGAACGGCTGCGTCACAGAGCCAACCATATAGAATGCACAACACCGGAAGGTACCGCTAGTGTCAAACTGCCTGTATTGCCATTTCCACGCCTAATATACAAAGCACAGGAACCCAATCAGGTAGTAGATACTAAGTTCCGTGTGTTTGCCACTCCCCTATTCTCTGTGTTGAGCAAGTTTTAAAATAGCGCGTACAAACAGTAATTTAACGCTTGCCCAACGTCGCGGCCTGCGTGAAGTCCGTAATCTGTGCACTGCTGGCAAAATCAAATTGTCGGTAAGCGACAAGGGAGGTGACTTCGTTGTGCTATCATTTCCACTGTTATAAATCTGATGGATGAAGATGTCAGCAATTGCGACTTTGTATGTTTTGAAGGGCAAGTGTTGTTCTACCAGAAAGTGAAAGAATTAGGTCGATTTGAGCAGTGGCCGCCGAGAGCGAGAATTTCAAAAATCAAGCGATTTTAGGTTACTTAGTGTCAGCTGACGTTTAGACTCCTATAAACCTGGAACGTGGAGATGTGCAATGTTGCGAGTTCAAAGATTTTGTAGAGTAGGAATTTCTTTATTGGACCATGTCTTAGCCGTACCGATTCATTGAGATACCGCCGAGATTCAAGTTCTCAAAAAAACATTTAAAAAACGCTTTTTGAATTTCAACAGCTCATATGATACGATGACGTCCAGATGGTATATAATATGTGGGGATTTCAATGATTTTTGCGACTTTAACCCGGGGTGGAGACTTTTCATACCAAAGTCTCCACCTCGCCCATGTTAATGTATTGGCTGGAGACCGCCAGTGGAGACTTTGGGGTGAAAAGCCTTCACCTCCGCGAACCCTTACGTGTTTTGTATCATCTGAAAGCTCTTAATGAGGAGAACCCAAAACATAAGGTCGCAACATGATTCATGCAATTGTGAAGGAGTTGTGAGCTGTTGAATTTCAAGAAGCGGTTTTTTACTTGTTTTTTTAAGAGCCTGAATCTCGGTGGTATCTCAATAGATCGGCACGGCTAAGACATATTCCGAGTGAGCAATCCTTACTCTACAAAACATACATTAGCAACATTGCAGACGTTCATATTCCAGAATAGGAGTCTAAACTCAGCTGTCACTAAGTAATAAATCGCTTAATTTTCTGAATTTCTTGCCCTCGGCGGCCACTGCTCAAATCGACCTAATTCTTTTACTTTCTTGTAGAACAACGCTTGCCCTTCAAAACCTATAAAGTGGCAATTGCTGACATCTTGAACCACCACATTTATAACAGTGGCATTTCCGCATGATTTTTCGCTATTTTATCATTCGAAATTCTGGTTCTTGGCGGTTACTGCTTAGATCGACCTACTACATAGATATATGCTCTCATTACTTTCTTTTGCGTTCCTCTTGCTCATTTTCCTTTTTTTAAGCTTCAGCAAAAAAATTTTTTCAAACTCAAAAGTGAAGGTGGCAACCTCGTACCAGCTCAAAAGTGAATGCAGCCGGAGACTCGGCTCCGACTATCGCAATTCTCAAAAGTGGTGTAAAGAGAGCTGCTTCTTTTCTTGAACCTGGAGATGACTACTATCAAATTTTCCATGCTTATTGCCAGTAATCTCAAAACAAATTGCAAATTAGCTCTCCCGTAAAAAGCTAGCTTATCGTACTGGTTGTACCAAATACCTGAGACAATCGCATACAACTTACTCCTAATTCAGGCTGTCATTCTCGAGGCCAAACTAAATAGTAAGGTAATAAGAGACTTTTGTAGCAGGAAAAATCGTGGATCAGCAAATCCTCAGTTTTTTTCCAAGAGGAGGAAGAAAATGAAGTTTTTTGAGTTAATGTATTCACATAAGGGACAGGAAATCTGAAAAGACGAATTTATTGAGGCATTCATAATTCGTGTAGAAAAGTGGCGAACCGGCGAGGGCGGAAGTGATTCTCATCCTATGGGTTGCGGAATTTTCGAAGTTAGTCCGAAGTTGATCCGAAGTCATCAAGTATATTTAGGAGCTTTCTTTGCCAAACAGGCTTGTTATAGATGTTCTATTCGGCTTAGCGTTTTGGCACTAATGCCTTCGCAGAGGCCTGCAAAATCAGTCATGTCTTTATCTTGCACTCTACACGGCCAAACCGAGTAAAGCAGTATAGTTAGTCTTGATTTACACTTTCCGAGGTTGCGGTCAGAATTTCTACAAAACCAGAACCAGAGAACTGCATGCCATGTACAGAAAAGAATCTCGCAAACAGCAGCTTTTGATCTAGTAATGAATACTTACAAGTGGGTTTGCGAATTTCACATGAACGGATAACACTCACGAATCCACTATAGCAAAACTTCAATTACTTAATTGGCGGTCAGCAATCACATGATCGGCATTTAGTGCAGCTCCCTTCACATCCGATCTTTTCACGAATTTACATAAAGACCTCATTAATTTCTCTTAGTAGTTGGAAACATAGTTGCGATAGGGGGAGTGATGGTTCTTACCCCCTTCACTTTGAGGCCAAACTCCCGATGATTCCCTTCACCTGGGATGAGATTGGTATTGTACACTGAGAATATCATAAAAATAGTTACTAAAAGGTTTTGCAGGCTAAGTACCTCAAGCAACAACTACACTCATAAATTTACAAAAGAAACGGTATTTATGTTTAATTGTATTATTTATTTATCCTCGTAGCATTCATTTGGAGAGCAGAAAGTGAGGACACAAAATCGGTTAATTTTTGAAGCATATAAAATCCCTCATATCTCGCGGCACAGAAGACCTAGAAAAAAGTCGACGGTCTACGTCGATTCTCCATGATCTCAGCTTTCGAATGGTATACAGCATGTTAGGGCTTCTTTGCTTCCCGGCTCTAAAAATCATTTGCTCCGGTAACCGATAAAAGCCAATACATTGGTGGAGCTGGGTTGGAGCAAGCTAATAGTAAATATCTCCACCCCATTTTGAAAACTGGTTAGTTTTTTCGCCCAGCAGCCTATATACCATTCGAAAGCACAGGACAAGGGGATTCGACCTAGACCGTTGACTTCTTTCTAGCTCCCCTCTATCGAGAGATACACCGCATTTTATCTGAGAACATGGTCATTTTCAACAGCAGATTTCTGCCAAATGAAAACCTAATCACTGCTGATTATCTATTTGTGTTAAAGAGCAAGTCTTCATTAACAAACGTAGACGGTCGACTTTCTCGTAGTATTCATTTGGAGAGCAGAAAGTGAGGACACAAAATCAGTTAATTTTTGAAGCACATAAAATCCCTCATATCTCGCGGCACAGAAGACATAGAAAAAAGTCGACGGTCTACGTCGATTCTCCATGATCTCAGCTTTCGAATGGTTTACAGCATGTTAGGGCTTCTTTACTTCCCGGCTCTAAAAATCATTTGCTTCGGTGACCCATGAAAGCCAACACATTGTATAGGTCGTCCCAAAAGTTTTTGCGCACGATTTTCAAAAATTCATAACTTTTGATTTTTCCAACCGATTTGACTGCTTTTACTTTTATGTGAAAGGGTAAGTCATGCTTTTTATAACGCTTCTCAGCTGCTTAGTAATGGTCATCTGTTGCATAGATAAAAGCTCAAAACCAAAATCACTCAACATTTGAATTTTTGTGTAGCATAAAAAATCAGAAACTTGCAACGAAAATCGGAGCAGTCGGTATTGTAGGTTCTTTCACCAGCTCATTCTAACAGTGCAAAGTCTGCTCCGATTGAGCGTCTCCATGAAAAGTTATGATTTCCGAGCAAGCAATACAAAACCGCGAATTTGATTTATTTTGGCATTTTTCAGGGAAATCATAACTTTTTATGACGCTCAATCGGCGCAAACTTTGCGCTGTTAGAAGAGCTGGTGAAAAAACCTACAGTACTGACTACTCTGATTTTTGTTGCAAGTATCCAATTTTTGTGACCCTACACAGAAAATTGAAATTTTTACCATTTTTCTTCTATCGCTTCTATCTATGCAACAGATGACCATTACTAAGCAGCTGAGATGTCATTATAAAAAGCATGACTTACCCTTTCACATAAAGGTGAAAGCAGTCAAATCGGTTGGAAAAATCAGAAGTTATGAATTTTAAAGTTCATGCCCAAGAACTTTCTGGACGACCTAATAAGAGCGAGGTGGAGCAAGTTAATAGTAAAAAATGTGCTGTGGATTAACATCGTTATCAGCACTAACGGAACGTGAGCGAACGCGTCTATTTGAGCGTGCTTATCGTTGTTATATGTTTATGTTTTTTGGCAAAAAATGCGCTTTTGATTAACAGGTATGCCATCATTATTAGCACACACTCAAAAAACTATGGGAGATTGGTGAATTTCCACACCTTCACACAAAAACCCGCCCATTTCTGGAGGCAATTGAGCGAAACTCTCTGGTTTCCTGCATAAGGAATCCAAGCAGATTGTCTAGTTTCAATGAGGAAATGTCCAGGAAGTCCATTGCTGATCTTAAGGTTGCTGAAGAATTCAAGGCTGCTAAATTCACAAACATGGATATGAACAAAAGGAAGGTGTTAGTACAAAGCATAGTTACTGCACTTAGATCCCGGCTGGAGTGCGAACCCAACTCTGTGCTTTATGCTTTTGGAAGTTATTCGCCTTGTGACATTATGACCTATGATATTGAAAAGAAAACCAACGCGCAACATAGTACCCTTTTTTCGGCTATTCCGCAGATGCTGTTAAAGAAGAAGTTGAGCAGCTTTCTAATCAACTAACAGGACGTATGCCAAAGGAGGTGAAGCCAGAGTTCGACAAGGCCCAAAAAAAGTATGCACTATTTCCTTCCCGTGTTGCGAAAGCATATGCGATCTGGCTCTTTTCCCATTACTTACCGCAAAAATCTGATGGACTTACTAGCAAAGCTAATTCCCATTCCGACTAGCACGGCAGAGGTGGAGAAAGAAATTTTCTATCTACTCTGTTATCAGAACACAACGCAGAAGTCGTACAATGATAGAGCATCTAAGCAAATACTTAAGATTTGTCAACCTTCTATTAAAACATTGTTATCTAAAAACTTCATTTAAAGGATTGGTATAAGTGGTCCAGACAGGCTGTTACCGTACGACTTTTTGAAATATCCTAAAAAATGGTATGAAGAAACTGGTCACCTACCTGCTGACTTCCTGGTGCTACCAGAGGGCCAGGAAAAAAATCACAAAAGCGCTTAGAAAAAGGAGAAAGTTTCAAATCCAATTTCGACTCAGAACGCTTTAGCACGCAATTCTACTTCTACTCCGATGACCTTTCGGAGGAAGAAGAAGATTTTTCAGGCAGCGAACTTGTTGTCTCTGACGTTAGCGATAGTGACGTTGTTGATGATGATGATGTGCAAGAAATGAAGTTGTTCCTAACTTGTACATCTTTTGGGGTAAATCTTATTGCTTTCGTTTTTTGTTGATGCAGTGAAACAAGAGCACAGATCTTCATAATCAATTTTTTTAAAATTTTTTAATTTCTTTTGAAAATTTTTAAATATTTCTTCAATTTGTGCCTAAATAAGGTACAAATTAGAGCTCTTCATACCAAATTAGAGCTCTTCATAGCTCTTTTACCTTTTCTCTCTTCCTCCCCCCCCCTAGACTCACATACCCCCTTCACCCTGGAAGGTCGGGAACAGCCGAGACCCCCTTCACCTGGGGAGAGCCCGGCTCCCCCTATCGCACCTATGGTTGGAAAGCGATAGCAGAATGGCACCATTCAAGTACTTTGCAAGGTGTTTGCGATATCGGCTGATCACTACTGCACTAATTTCTTGCTCTCTGTACTGTACATTGTAAGACACTAACAAAGACTATTGGTTTTTGTCTCTCCCATATGAGCTTTTGTTATGGGAGATTGCGCATGCTCTATGACATCAAACGCTGTCATTGACCTAAATCGGAAGCCAACTGGTTATCTCGTGGAAATGCAATTTTAAAGACGGTAACTCAGAGTAAGAAAAAATATCTTCGAATATGAAAGCCACATCTATCACTTCCTCTTTCCCTTCAAATTGTCGTAAAAGGTCAAAATGAATTTACTCAAAATAATGAAGTCACTTCTAGTGGCTGAATTATTTTGTGGCAAAAAGATGATATTTTAGATTATGCCTGCAACGTACAAAAGCAAAGTTCATTTAGCCGACTCTTGTGATCTGTTACCACAACAAGCACAGTGGTACTATATCCTTTTCAGTTTTTATCGTTGCACTAGCTTGCTTACCCGGCTCCGCTCGGCCCTGTCAAAACACTGTAATAAAGTTCCTATCTCTATCCCTGTAAAGCCTTTCCCTGTGCTCACTTCAACACTTTATTTCCCGTTCCCTGTGTTGTTTTCGAAATCAGCATGCTTACTTATCCCCCTGTGCCAACTCCCAGCTGCAGCTCAAACTTTGCAAAACACCGATAAAATCGATAAAAGCAATCGATAATTCTGAAAACTGATACTGTATTCGGAATCCCCATGCCCACTTAGCCTCCACCCTGTGCCAACTCCCAGCCCCGTAGGTGAACTCTGCAAAAAGTCAATGAAAATCGACAAAACCGATATCGATCGATGACGAAAAGTAGCCTATGACACCCGCCCGGCCCCGAAGTGTATGTATGCCAAGTTTGGTCCAAATCGGTTCAGAAATAAAATTTTCTATTCCGCACATACGTACATACAGACATACAGACATACCAGTGGCGTACCCAGAACTTCGGCCCGGGGGGGGGGAAGCAAAACCCAGGAAAACTTTTTGGTACGCTTATCGATTGTAACATAGCCTCAAAGTCAGGCAACGCGATTTGATGATCGGTGTTAACACTTTATTTTTCTTCACTTTTTTCAAAAGGTGGCTAGCACTTTGAGCTATTCAGCTTTCACGCACGTATCCGTATAAAATGCTCTATCCACTAGCATTCATCGTTTCAGGATCATGGTGTTAGCAGCTCTAATAGTACGTTGTAATCTCCATAATATTCTCACTGATTGTAGCATGTTAAGGTACTGTTCGGTCTGGCTCTTGCATTCGGAAATGAGGATGGATGTCTTGCGATACGAAACAATCTTCTTGAGAAACTGGATGATTTCCGTTTTATGTTCAATCTTAGAAGCAAGATGGCTAGTTTTATTTTTCTCTTTTATAAAAAACTTTGAGAGATACACCATTTAGCGTGCGTTTCAATCAACAGACCCGATTCGCTGATGCTGTTTTTGATGGGTAAAAAAAATAGAACAGCAGCAACCTAACCTACACAGAGTGATCTACACGAAATATGAAGCAAAGAATGCACATAACTGGCATCAACCCTTTCGGATTACAAATGTTTGCTTCTATCTGCCTAGATAATCTGCATAAGACCTCAGGATCGGA
This sequence comes from Cylicocyclus nassatus, assembly GCA_958299035.1. Classification (NCBI taxonomy): domain Eukaryota; kingdom Metazoa; phylum Nematoda; class Chromadorea; order Rhabditida; family Strongylidae; genus Cylicocyclus; species Cylicocyclus nassatus. The sequence goes on along the minus strand of CATQJL010000001.1, from coordinate 91,933,033 downwards.
CGCAAAACATTTGCACTTGGCTTCTACAAGTACCTATTATCTTTCACGAATTCTTTGAAACTTGCGCTAAATTACACTCCCGAGCATAGGTGCGATAAGGGAAGCAGGGTGTCTGTCCCCTCCAGGTAAAGAGGGTTTTGGCTATTTCTGACTAAGTGAAGGGGGTAACTGGGCCCGAAATGAATGCTGACGCGAGCTTACATGTTTAACAAGAGTGAAAAGAAGGAAAAGAAGTGGTACAGAGGTGTAATATAAAAATTTCCTCAATACTTAGGCTTTGGAAGGTCATCCAACAGAGAATTTTTTGACTTAGAAAAGCTTTCTGTTTTATCGACAACTGGGCATCTTTATTCACTCTTTGCACGAAAATTTCCTCTCTAAAACACACATGTTTTTAGTAACGCCATGTATCTCTGAGAAGAAAGGAGCTAGAGAAAAAGGGATGGTCTATGTCTGATCCCTGTTTCGTAAGCTTTCTAACGGTATACAGGTGGATGGGTAAAAAACTCGGAGCTTTTCAAAAATGAGGTAGCAGTAGCTACTATTAGCTTGCTCTACTCCGCCAGGGCTCGGCACCAGCTGGCACCAGGGAAATTGCAAAACGAAGTCCCGTTTTGTTTTGAAAATTTTGTACGAAGTCCCTTTAACCTGTTTTGAAGACCATCATTATTTTTAGATTATGTAAAAGCATGTAGTAGGGTTTTCATGCATGCTGATTTCATGGAACAACTTTTCACAGATCTCTGAGCTTTTTAAGTGGTTCAATCACATGTTGAGAAGCAGAAAAAGCTGATTTTTAGACTGCGGAGCAGACCGAATTTTTTTGAACCGAAGAGGATTTTCAGATGGTTACAAAACGCTGAAAAGAAAACACTATGAAACTGTTTCTTCTCTGTATGTAAGCATTTACGATGTAGATACATTTTACGTAAGAAAGTATGAAAACTTATGTGAGCAAAGTGTAGGTGCCAGCTCAGCTGGCACCCAGCTGGCACGGTGCCAACTAATTCAGAAAAAGTTCAGCACAGCTTTTATTCACTTAATTATTCGTAAATTTTTGGGCCATAGTTTGGGTCTTCCACCGCGCATGCACACATCAAATTTGATGTCAAACTATTGCGTTTTAGCTGGAAACAACGCCTTTGTTTTTTTGATGGACAGCATGCCGGTGGCATGCCGGCGGCATTCTCGCGGCTGTTCTCCCCCAGACTCCGAAAAAACGATATCCCCTTTGCTTTCGCCCTAAAAACGATATCCAGCTTGACCCGGTGCCACTCAGATAATCGCCGGGGGCAGGCGGTCCGCAAACTAGCGCTTTTCTGCAAGCGGTCAACGGAATTTTTGGGCGTAGCCAGATTCTCAGCAGCAAGCGCTCGGACTTTTTTTAAAGCAGTTTCGGGCATACGCTGAGCACAGGTAAGACTCTGTGTGGTAGAGGTGTCATCGTTGGTTTAATTACTCAAGTTTGAGGTACTTTCTCTCAGCGGAAAGTACCTGGGGGCTGCGCGGTCCTCCACAAAGGACCGTGTGGCCTCCGAAAATTCTGCAAATTCTCGCGGAAAGTCCGCGAGAATGCGGCCACTGCCCCGCTGCCAATCTTTGAGGGAACCGCGATTGTTTTCCAAGCATTCGTCTGGAATTTCGCTAAAATTCTTCCAAACATCTGCAAGCGGATCGCAAGAAATCAGCGAACTATTTTTCCGGTGCCCGCTTGCTCAAAATTCGCATGGCCGCCTGCCCCCGGCGATCGTCTGAGCAGCTGTGCCGAGACCTGTATACCCCGCTCTTGGCTTGTATGGGTCGCCCAAGACTTATTTGGACTGAGAAAGCTTTGTGCACTAACACTCTGTATACCGTTCGATAGCTAAGAAAAAACTCCATAGACCGTCTCCTTTTTCCTAGCTTTTCTGTGAAACGAGTTATAAGCAATTTATCTAGCTACAATATCAGCCAATTTTGGGTAGTTATCTCATGCTTCATTTTTGAAACCAAGAAGGACTTTTTCGAAATTTTATATACGATTCGAAAGTTTGAGAAACCTATAATCTGAGCGCTCTTTTATTTGTTATTGATCTTTCTGGTGAAAGAAAATATGATACGATTCTTGTCAGTAAACATGCATCCATCATTAGCCAGTCCAGATTTTCTCTCTTGCTCAACTCTTTCTTGCGACTATGCGTATTCATTGACACAATGTTGATTATTCAAAGAATCAGACATCCTTTTGATTTTTGATTAAGTTTTGTCATCAAGGCCAATTTGAGTGCGACAGGAGGTCTCAAGCATGCGTTTTTTTTTTCAACAAAACGCTGTTGATTCGATAATCTCTTGCAGTCTTGACATTTGAGAAGAAGAGAGCTAGCGTTTCCTTTTTAAACAAACAGTGTCATTGTAAAAGCTGTTTGATTCTGCCGTTATGCCTTGATTGTAGTCTCAACCTCAGGTGAAAGGGGTCAGCCAGATGCCGGCCCTAAAGTGAAGGGGTCAGAGAATTTCTCCACCTATCGCATCTCTTGTTCCCGAGTGTGCTGCGCAAGTAGGAGCAAAGTTCACTGCTTCCAATGCGCATCTACTCAAATTTGGTTGATTTGGCAGGTCTGGTAGAGGGAAAATGAAACGCCTCAGGCGCTTTTCAGCATTTCTCGAACCAAACCTACAATCGTTCAGATTTCGGTTGGTAAGGAAAACATTTATATCTTGCAAATTTCAAAGAGATTCCTTAGAAACTGTTATCTGAAAGTCCGGTTATAATGAAGCCAAAGACATGAGAGATACAAATCTAACTAAGCTAGATAAAGGGAATGAAGGAGAATTGAAAGATGAGTTCTCTACTCGTCATAACTGATGTGAACCAACTGTAGGGGTTTTGCTAATGTGTGTCACACATGTACAGTCGAGTAGATTTTCCGCTTAATGTAGTCTGCTTGCATGCAGGTGGAACACGATAAAATTAGCGCCTGAACAAACAGCTACGCCTGGTGCCAATGGCTGGTTGTTCACCCGCAAATTTTACCGCATCACACGTGCAGTGCGAGCACACCATATTGTGGAGAGATCTTAAATACTTGACTGTACCATTTGGCAGCATTGAAAATTGGGCAGCTCGATGTGGCGGCACAACTCAGTATAATATCGCTCATTTTTAGTTTTAAAAATTTCTCGTACGGCGAACACCTTCAGAGTTCGAATCCGAAATACGACATCCGCGTTGCATTGCCAGATCTCGGTTCTGATTAGAAAATTCTGAAGACAAGAGCACCATTCGACCCAGCTCGACTAAGCGCATCTTCTGATACATGAAAGTGCCATAGTTTGACCGGGTCCTATAAGTGAAAAGTGGGTAGTCAAAATTCATGAATTTCTTCAAATGTCTGCTCAAATGTACTTAGTGGGCTGCAACATTTACAGAAGTTTGCTGTTGATGGCACATGTAGGAATGCTGTAAGAATACGGTAAGAGGTCACATTGCTCGGATTTGCTTTAGAGTCTGCTCAGAGTGGTAATGTAATGCGCTGACTACGATAATTGTAGCAACATTCATTTGCGCGCATTGCACAGCGATATTTTGGTTCTACGATGTAAGCTCACCCTATAAAATTGAAACGATGAACTAGAGACCGGGACCAAATCAATCTTCAAACTCTGCAGATAGGGTGAGCAGAATTAGAATGAGCGCAAGCCCTCAGATATGCTGTTTGTGATGATCGGCCATTTAGACTTTGTGACCCTCTCTTGTAAGGACGTCATGCAGAGTGCAGTTGATGCTGACACAGAGTGCTTACATGATTTAGCTGTGTATAGTGGAGTGGACTATAGGCCGTCCGCGCTGCGCACGGAGAGAACGCTGTTGCGTACATTGAAGGCAGTTCACGACCGGAAAAAGCGCAGAGGAAACAGGCGGCGAGAGTGCACTTGGAAAGAGGAGTGACGCGCAAGACACACGTTGCGCACTGTCCGCGCCCTGCGCGGACGGGCTATAACTAATGTGCGTTTTTTGTGATAGCACAGCGCAGCGCAAATCGTACATGATGAGCTTATATAATATTTCGGAAAAGGGATGCCCACAATTATCCTTGGCAGTAGATTAGTTTCTTTTTTACTGAGAAAACACTGAGTGCGTTACAATTATTCGTTTGAACACAGTGCAGAGATACGATAGATGTGCGGGGTGAGGTCAATTTACTATAAATTACTCCCCTTAGAGATAATAGTTAGTCTTGGTCATGTCACTGTAAGAGTAGGGCCCGGCACAGCTGAAACTGAGTGAAACTAAGGGCCGCATGCATTAACATCCCCGCCTAGGAGGAAATCGCAGCTTCAGAAGAAAGCTTTATATTCTGAAACTCTAGATATCTAGGTTTTACGCTGTCTACCTATCCGTAAGTATTCCTACTACCCTTCATTATGAACACACTGCACAGCAGCGAGAAGCTGCATAAACCGCATTTTCCAGCTTTCGTATAATCTCTGACAGCGTGAAGATATCTGGAGCTTCAGGATATGAAGCTCTTCTAAAGCTGTGATTTCCTCCCCGGCGGGGATGTCAATGCACGCGGTCCTTAATTTCACTCAGTTTCAGCTGTGCCTAGCCCTACTCTTACAGTGACATGATATAAAACAAACTATTATTCTAAGAGGAGTAATTTATAGTTGACCTCATTCCGCACATCTATCGTATCTCTGCACTGTGTCATTCATGACAAATGAATGTAACGCAATCAGCGCAACATATAACTACCCTGCAGATTTCAGAGCAGAAATCAGTGCAGAGCATCTTTTCACCGTACTCCTGCTGCGTTCCTATAACGTGCCATTAGCAGCAGCTAATGTAAATGCTTTTGGCAGCACCTTGAATGATTATCTAGGGCAATTACAGAATAATTCGTGAGAATTGCTACCTATAGTGTACAACCGTAATCTGATAGACTATGGTGCTTCTATATATCAAAAAATTTTTCTCGTGGGGCTTGTTGGATGGTGCCTTGAATTTATAACGTCCACTTTAAACCGAGATTTGCTAATGCGACGCTGATATCGAACCCTTTGAAGACCGCTGTAGTTTGTTATACTATTACGATGTTATGTACTGGGAACACTACCTTATTCAAATATACAAGCAGAACCTTGATAACTCTGAAATCTGACAAGTCATAGATATCTACGTGGGACCTTTCGCCGTGAGCGCTTTAACCAGCAATAATGTGCGTATATGTGACTCGCATGGCACATACGATACGCTTGGTACAGCGACGCGCTAAAGACTGCTCGCATTCAAATCTGGGTCCGGCTTGCACACCCACAAACAGAGTTGAATACACTTCAAGAACATAGACAATCGTTTATCAACGGTTGGTAATCCATTGGCTTTATAAATAGGTGTCCCAAAAGTATGTATACATTGTTTGACCTTTAATATCTCTCTTCTCAAACAGTTTTTTGCCCTTCAGGGACCATCTTGCAGAGCTGGCTTTAACTTAGATTTATAGTATGGAGCGAAACCACCTGTCGCTCTTCATTACTGTAATATTACGGTGAGGACTTTAAGCTTACAACGTCACTATGGATAAGTCGTGTTTTAGAAAAGTTTCCAAAATGTCTGTAAAGTTTTGTATCAGGGATTTTACGCGCGCTGATTTCATTACTCTACATTCTAGGAGTCCGTAAAGCTTTTGAATTGGTGTAGACACAATCTTATACCTGGCGTAAGCTATGGAGGAAGCATTGCCGTAAAATACAAACTCTATGTTCAGTTTTAGCGGCTTTACTTAACCTAGTGTAAGAGTTTCAGATTGCTTAGCTTGCTTTCTGAGACGAAATGGGGCCCTCAAAGGCTCAAAAGCATTCTTGAAGTTGCCACAGTAATCCTACAGTAATGAGGAGAGATCGGGGACTCGTTCCATACTAAGTTGAAGCAAAAAAAACGAAATGGTACCTGAAGCCAGGCAAAAGACTTTTAGTTTATAGAGATATTAACGACCAAGCCGTGAGTACTTACTTTTTGGACACCCTGTATAATGTTCCTGTTTTATATATTGTTTATAAGCAGGATGAAAATTGCGTCTTTGCAGAGATACGTCTCGACGTTGGCACAAGAGGCAGGAAGAGTTGCAGGTTCTTGGGAGAAAACAACACGACTGGACTGTGCGGAGCACGGCAATACATGTGCTTTAGGATATCATTTTTCGAATACATATCGAGTCTATCAGCGTTTCGCCGCCAAGTACAAAGAATTCCTCGGGAACCCTGCGGTATGTCGTTTTACGTTCTTTCTAATCATGAACGTCAATAACTTCTTCTTACAAAGTCTTTGATATAGCCTCAAGTACCATTTGTTAGAGCAGGCTTCAACTTAGATTTACAGTAGGAGCGAATCACCCACTGCTCTTCATTACTTAAGGATTACAGTAGGAGCTTTCAGCATACAGCGCCATTTTCAATTCGGCCGTTTGGGAAAAATCTGTGAAAATTTGGAATGTGTGCCGGTATTTCCAGACATGCTAATTTTTTATTAGGCAACCTTCTACGTTTTTTAATGAATGTCAAATGGTTTGATCACATTTTTGAAAATATTGAAAAACGCCGTTACTTTTTAAATGGCATAATTTATGGGAAAAGCCGTACACTGAATTACGAATTTTACATTCAGGCCAGCGACAGACGATCACATTAGATTGTTTGTGAAGTTTTGGGCTTGTTAAAAGTTTTTTGAAACAAAATGTGGCCTCATGACTCAAAACTTTCACTTCAATCTCACTTCAAACTCTCATTTCAAATTTCAAGTGAAAATTCAATTTGAAGAGCATCAAGCAGGAAATACATCTTATATATAAAGCTGAATGTCTGTTTGTCTGTATGTATGTCTGTATGTCTTATGTATGTATGTATGTACGTATGTTCCGAATAGAAAATTCCATTTCTGAACCGATCCGGACCAAACTTGGCACACATACACTTCGGGCCCCGGCGGGTGTCATAGGCTACTTTTCGTCATCGATCGATATCGATTTTATCGATTTTTATCGATTTTTTTGCTGAGTTCACCTACGGGACTGGGAGTTGGCACAGGGGGGTAATCGAACATGGGGATTCCGAATACAACATTGGTTTTCAGGATTATCGATTACTTTTATCGATTTTATCGATTTTTTTGCAAAGTTTGAGCTACGGGGCTGGGAGTTGGCACAGGGGGGTAATCGAGCATGCTGATCATCCCCAAGGGGGGTGATCAGCATGCTCGATTACACCCCTGTGCCAAATTCCAGCCCCCTAGCTCAAATTTTCAAAAAATCGGTAAAATCGATAAAAGTAATAGACGATCTTGAAAACTAATATTGTATTCGTAATCAACATGCTCGATTACACCCCTCTGCCAACTCCAAGCCCCGCAGGTCAACTTTACAAAAAAATCGATAAAATCGATAAAAGTAATGGACGATCCTGAAAACTAATATTGTGTTCGTGATCAGCATGCTCGATTACCCCCCTGTGCAAAATCCCAGCCTCGCATGTCAAAATTTACAAAAAATCGATAAAATCAATAAAAGTAATCGATAATTCTGAAAACTAATATTGTATTCGGAATCCCCATGCTCACTTCCCCCCCTGTGCCAACTCCTAGCCCTGTAGGTGAACTCTGCAAAAAAATCGATAAAAATCGGTAAAATCGACATGGATCGATAACGAAAAGTGGATTGTGACACCCGCCGGGGCCCGAAGTGTATGTGTGCCAAGTTTGGTCCGGATACGGCGGAGCCGGGTAAGCCAGCTAGTCTACTATAAGCGTAGATTCAGTCAGCCTTGTCTAGAAAGTGATTGTAGTTTATGGCCCGTAGTAAACCCCCATCAGGGCATCTCTCTTGAACCGGACCGGAATTTCGCGCCTCAGCACATTGCCAGGGGAGCGATTGATTTGGAGCAAATCACTGATTGGACATTCGCGTTTTCAAAATTGGAACGTTTCTGCATTTGTGCATTAATAGTCAAATGGATAAGACAATGCATTTCAAGCGGGAGTGCTGTGGTACTGCGGCTAACGACACCGTTTTTGCTACTTGGCCTGGCAATCTTTGACAGCGGCCGCTGTCGAAAAAATCGATGATAGCCGCTATCAGAGATTTCGCCTGGCAAATAACAAGATAGATAAAACAATTACACACTATTTTGGCAATCATACGAGAGGTAAGTTTATCTTCTTGTTATCTGGAGCGATTCTTTGAGAAAAACGAGCAATAACTGCAAGAAAAATGCAAAAAAAAACCTTTTTTTCCATTTCGTCCGCAATCAGCTGTTCATCGATCCTCACTCAATTGAGCGCCCGAAATTGTGCAGTTTTGGGAGTTTTGCACCGCAAAAGAACGTCAGCTGCGATGTTTCTTAAGTTACTCGGGAGCAAATTACGGAGGTTTTCTCTGTACTCTCTTCTTTAGCACAGCATTTACCTTATGTCGTCGCCCGGCTCATCTCCAATGACTCGGTCAGGAGCTGATCTCTCTGCCGGGATTCATCTGAAGCTCACCTGTAGGGTGACCTTGCATACTTACACCACGGGGAAGTGGGCAGTCCTCATCTCACCCGACAAAGCCTCATATGAGGGCCTCAGGGGAGATCATCTCCCGTGACCGAGCTTTACTACGGGCCTATATCTAACGAAGCGCCAGGAAAAATAAAAAATCAAACAGTGTTTTTGTGTGGCTACCTTCGAAGTTTGATTTTTCCTTGCCATGCTCCTCAATAAAAGATGCAGTGTAGAATCACATGCGAATTCAATTAAGGCACCTTATAGGCACCGTCCACCCAAAATGGAGTCGATGAGATTTTGATGCCTAACAGTAGTGGGGGCTCCCAGCTGTATACTTATCCAACTCGCACTGGTAAAAGTGGCTTCCGAAGCGAGAAAATTGCTTCGAAAATCGCTCGGATGACAGATTTGCAACGTGGGCTCCTCCCCTTTGAGTGGGCGTGACGTTCGTCCCACCCATCTCTGCGCGCCTCACCAATCACCGTTCCGAAGAAATCGCTCTGCGGGTTCTGAAAACGGGGGTTTCCGTGGTTTTCGCGGATTTTCGGTTTGATATTTGGATTTAGGGGTATGAGAAGGCCTCAGAACGGCAAAAACATTGAGGTCGAAATTTTGGGTGGACGGTGCCTTTATGTACTGATGCGACAGTGCTACGCACGCTTGTGGAACTGAAAATCAGCGAATTCACCGTTTTTATTGAGCAGATTTTATTATAACAAACTGTAGAGTAGGTAGGTCGTTCGAAAGTAATACACAATCAAAATCGTGAACCACAATATTATGTATAAAGCTGAATGTGTGTGTTGTGCGTGTTGTGCGTTAAGTGTGTTGTGCTGTGTGTTGTTTGTATTTGTGTATAATTGTGTGTTGGTGTTTGTTTTTGTGTATATTTATGTACGTTGTGTTGTTTGTGCGTTCGTATGTGTTTGTGTGTGTACTAAATTTTTCTTGCATTTGTGTAAAATTAACCATGGTGCGGATGCGAGATTGCTATAATAAGCAGAAAAAGATAATTCTTAATAACGTAAAGCTTTGTTCTTTAAGCAGAACGCACCTGAGAGTTAACCTCATTTTTGGTGCGTCCTTTAAAATTTTATATTTTTTTGAAAGAAATGCTGCTCATAAAGCTGTATACTGCTATTTCAGTATTTGAAGAAACTCAAACACAAGACTCAAGTGGGTTGCTGGTGCCGTAAAAAAAATCTCTTCCTGTGCGTCTTCCGCAAATAGTAGCTTTTGTGAGGTGTATGCCCTTCTGCACGTCTCCGTCTTTGCGCTAACTACTTTGCCCCAGGGCGGCTCTAGTTAGTCCGCCTTTCTTATAATTTAGCAGAAATTTCGTATATTTCGATTTCGAAACAAGTGAGGCACATTTTCGAACAACGATAGAAACGATGTTAAGAGGTGATGTTTCATTCACGAGACAAGAATTTGAGAAGATGATTTTTGGCTACTTCGTATTATCCTCCTTCCCAATTCTCCAAACGATCGTAAAACCTGCACATGTAACTCAAAAAACCTATCCAAGCTGACATGTAATTTTGAGTTTCGTGCGAACAAGGTCTTCTTGCGTTTCACTTGAAACTTGATCTTCTTGGTCCTTCTCTCTGACAAAGTGCTGCTTATCTCGTCCAATCAGAGAGCCTGCATCTCCAACGAAAGCCCAACTCTTTCGCGGCAGCGCCGACCAATAAGGCGCGCAGTAGCTAGGCTGCTAAGACTAGCGGTGCAGAAGGGCGTCTCCCGCTTTTGTGCTTATTCAACTTTGTTATTTCTAATTGTGAATGTACCTTCAATCTTCATGTGATTACACAATAAACAATGTTTGTTCCAAGAATACCAGGCAAAAAGAGTTTTTTCTGCAATAAAATTGATGTGAGCTATGCATTTTAAGTCAGTACTCACAACCGCATGTGATATGTTTAAAACATATGTTTGCCTTTAACTTCAATCAAGGTATAGGCCGTCCGCGCTGCGCACGGAGAGCAACGCTGTTGCGTACATTGAAGGCAGTTCACGACTGGAAGAAGCGCAGAGAAAAACAGGAGGCGAGAGTGCACGAGAAAAGAGGAGTGACGCCCAATACACACCTTGCGCACTCTCCGCGCCCTGCGCGGACGACTATAACTCAACACTCCTACGTTTCCCATAGGGAGTGCGCTGTAAACCCACCAAGACGCTTTATTGGCTCGCGATTGCACCTTCCTATCTTCTGTTTCATTCGTATTCCGACGGCTCGTTCTACAAGAGCGATATGTGCATTTGCTCTAAAGTTCATTTGTTTTATAGTACTCTCTCGCAATTGATTCAGGTGGAGGTCATCTTACGAGCTATCTCGGAGATTGCACCGCTCTTCAGAATTGTGGTAAGAGGCATGGTAATATAGGTGGAGCAATTTCTTTGTTCCTGTTCACTTTGGGCCGGCATCTGGATGACTCCCTTAACCTGGGTTGAAAGCAGGTTAAGACATAACGGCAAAATAGAACACCGATGACAAATGGTACACATATTGTTTGGGACCGTTCTTCTCATTCAGTACATGACATGACTGCACTTCTACAGCACTTGCTGAGAAAAACGCAAGCTTGACGCTTTGTCTAACTCAGAGTGGTTTAGTTTTGACAGCGTAAATCCAAAAATAATGAGGATGACTGATTCTTCGAGTAAGCAACATTGTTCAGTGGATATACCAAGTGTGCCAAAAATGTGCCTACTGTTTGATTGTGATTAACTCTCTTGTCATGAAATCGGGACGGCTTAGGTACGATTTTGTAGAGTTGGCTTCAACTTACAAGGAAAGGATAACTGTGGCCGTGGTTTTTTGGAATATATTACACATTAAAATGCTTACCTTGAAACTCCGATTTCGAAACTATCCAAGAAGAACTAGCGCTTGTAAAAGCACTAACGCAAAAACGCATTTGCAGCGAGACAGTCTTCCATTGTGCAATAATCGACAGCGCTAACCACTAGACCCTTAGAAACCTTTAGCACCTGTCGAAATCACTCGTGCTCTTTTGCAAACACGTCAGATGATGGGGGGGGGGGAATACGGTTTTTCTGAGTACCGTTCTGCGGATAACGAATATGGTTTAGAGATCAGCGTTTCAAGACGAATGTTATGACAAATGTCACATATCGAAAGGTCACGGACATATCCTCCCCTGTTGGATTTACAACATGGGGCGAGTTATTATTATCATTGTTATTATTTATTGCGTAAGAAATTCCTATGCATATGACATTCACAAGACACCCAAAGTGTAACTAACAAAGAAGGACTAACAATCATATGAAGGAGTTATGGCGAAAAAAGATAGTTCTTAAGAACCATTTTGAACTGTAACAGTTTGAAAGGAAGCATACTCTTTCTCATCAGTTTATCTAGATCGCCGCTGATTCTGTTTGTGAAGAATCTTCTTCTCACATTCTTCCCTGCTCTTGATATTACCTTTTTTTTGAGATCCTCCTCTACTAATGGAACTTCTAGTCTCAAAGAAGTTGGCAGGATTGAGTTGGCAGTCTCCGTTATATTTTGTGAGCCATAATAAGATCAAACTTCCGTCGCTTACTGGATAGGCTGACCAATCTTTAAACCTTATTTCGATTCTTTTCGTTGGGTGGAAGTTCGCATTTGAGACCTTTGGTTCTATTCAACAACTTCCTTGTAAAGCTGTTTTGCACTCTTTTTAGTACTTGTACAGTTCTCCGCTTCGTTGGATTGAAGAGTACAGTTCCATACTCAATAAAGGTCTCATATACACCTTATATGCCTTCATGAGAATGTGAACATCAGTTGCGGAAAAAGCTCTAAACAGATTATATACTGCCGGTTTATCGAAATCCAGTCGACTATTCACTAAATATTTAGATCTCTTATCTCTTCAACATAATCAAGAACTTCACTTTTTATGTGATAATTGTAATGGATAACTAATGGATAACCGGGGGGTCCTAGGTGAAGAACTTTGGTTTTTAGTGGAATGGGCAATTTTCAGGAATCAAACCATTCTACTACTCGGTTCAGTGTTTCTTCCTTTTTTTCCTTATCTATTACCAATGCGTCACCTCTGCTTCGCAGAGGCTCGCACTGGCCCTACTATCTATGTGCCTTAGGCCCCGGTCAGACTTCACGCGACTCAATCGTCGCGATCTAATCGCCAAGATTTCCATTCATTTTCATTTCACATTCAAAAATTTCGGGCTGGAAAAGTGTCACAACCGAATGCAAGTTGATCGGCGTGGAATGATGTTGTAACAGTTGTCTCGTCGCGATTCAGTCGCGACGATCAAATCACGTGAAGTCTGCTCGGGCCTTACTCATTCTCGTGGAATTGTGGCACTGGAACTCACCGCGCTATGCCGACTACCACGAATAAAATTTAAACAGCTACTCATTTAAAAAGCTTCTTCACGTGAGATCGGCGATTTCGCGTGGATGAAACTTCTTACAGGAAGACAAACGCAAATTTGAATAGGTTTTTGAATTTGTCGTGTCTTGGTAGTCGCCATAAAGGCAATAGTAATTGTGAGCTACATCTCTGTGCGAAAATTTTCTGAAATGCTTGGCTAGAACCTTGGCAAATTGACCATTTACGCAACCAATTCTTTTTGGCGCCGTTTTCGTTATGTAGTAAACTTTTGACCACTATTTGGGCTAAAGTCGATCGTTTGCACATTTGCTAACCAGACACACCCACGACTTTGCAAAAAGTGATGATACAGACCCAATTCTGCGGGGCAGAAGCAGGTGGATCCGCTTGGCGTGCAATTTCTGAGGGATCCACTCAACGAATCTACTCGTGCTTTTGCATGTTAGACTTCCAGGAAGAGGAGCGTGCACTGTGCAAATTTTGGGCTTAGAACACTGGCTGGAAAACAGACGGACCACACAGACATACACACAAAAAAACACGTAAACAACCCTTAGCTCGTTATTTTAAGGCCTTGATTCCTGCTACTGAATCATATATCTTAGAGTCATCGGCAAATTCACAGCATGTCACTCCTGCCTCGGAAACTAATGAGAAAACTCATATGTGTAAATATTAAAGAGAATTGGAGACAACACTCCCCTTGTGAGACTCCACTAGGCATTGCCCTGCTAGAAAAAGCTTCTCCAATAGAACACTGAAGGTACGATTACCTAGAAAGAAAGTAATCCATGAAACAATAGAGGGGTGAATTTCAAATAGCTTTAGCTTTAGTATAAGTCTTGAATGCGACTCTTTGTCACATGCTTTCGTAAAATCCAGGTAGACAACATCAATCCCTATTATCCTCTAATCACGAGTTCAATCATTCAGTGAGAACAACATGGAAGTTACGATTGATTTGTTTTCCCTTCTGAAATCCGTGCTGTGCTTGTGAGCTTATACTTTGATCTTGCAAATGTTTTATTATTAGGTCGGTCCGAAAGTTCGCGCTGTTTTTCAGATCTATGCTCAAACCACTTAGAATGAAGATGGACGAAACGGTAAACACTACTCGATGCAAAATTTCTTCCTTTCTCATGGTTATACTTTTGTTTAGATTCCCTTAATGTCCACTTAATAATCGGCAGAGATCACTTATGATTTTCACCCACCTTCAGTTTGGCTATTTCTTAAAATTTGGCGGTTCGAAATACTGAAATCCGAATTTTCTGGGTACAGCCTGGGAGGCGTCTGAAATCAAAAATTACAATGATTTTATCCTCAAGTATTATACAAATTGGGAAGAAAAGCAGTTTATCAGAGAGAGGAGAAAACAAAAAAAAACCTATGCCGAGTAACATCCAAAGGTACGTCTTCATAATTACCCCTCTCATTTCATCGATCTCCCTTCACTACTGTAGGATTACGGTAGGAATTCGCAGCATGTGGTGCTACTGTGAGTTGAGCCGTTCGAAAAAAAATCTTCAGAAGTTGGAAACTTGTGTAACAAAGGTTTACTTGCATGCTGAGTCCGTATTCATCATTGCTACCTGAGGTAAAATGAACCTTGATAAACCTTAAGGTAGATTATACCTCAAGATACACTCTACCTTAAGGCTGTTTCGTATTCATCAAAGTACCTCAAGGTTAATTCTACCTTAGCTTGCATTATGTACAGTGACGCTCATTCAGAGCATGCCAAAACTCTCGGCGGTGTATGAACTTCCTTATGTTAATCACTCTTCTATTTTCGTTCTGTGGGTATATACGTTTTAAGACCGCTCGCACATAATGCTCGCTTGGCGTATGTTGTGCCGCTGGAGGGGATGAGAAAGACAAAGAGAACCACTAAATAAGATATATAAAGCTCGATTTTTTTGCAATTTATCCCAAAGCGGTCCTATGTGGAAAGTTCCCAAATCGCAGTTTAAATACTACAGTCTGCACTTTGGATCAGGCCGAAATTGACATGATGCCCGTCCGCACTGCCATTATCTAACGTCAGGTCTGCCGTTTGCTGCAATGATCTGTCACGATTTGTCCGTTCTCTTCTCATTTTCTGCGATCTCTCCGGCGCGCGCGTGCAGCGCGAATGCAGCACGGACCCCAACTGTTGCTAACACGCGATTGAGTCAACGTCTGCTTGATCCATCAAGACGAACTATACCTAGAGTCAGCTTCCACATGTCAAGACACTCTAGGCGATGGGTAGAGAATATGTCGTCGAGAAGGGGCAGTCTCCTTGGCATTACGGCTGCCCCAAAGTTCTTCATTTACTAAAACTCCGCCGCTCGTGCGCCTTTAGGATTTGAAATTTGAAGAATGTATGAGTTTATGGCACGTACTTAAACTGCTTCGGCTGCAATGGTGAGATTAGAATGAACCCTATTGCAATATAAGTTACCTTGAGAAGCTACCTTAAGGTAGAGTTTACCTCAAGGTATAATTTCGTATTCATCAAAATTTATCTCTCAAGGTTAAAGTAACCTGTGCCAGCATGATGAATACTGACGTTTTGTCAGAGAAGGGCATGGCGTACTTGCGGTAAATTGCTTTTTTTCATGTCTGCATGGGATCCACGCGAGGATACTTATGTCTTTAGAGTGTGAATTGCTACAGTTGGTGAATTGGAGAAGATAATGTCCACATATTCAAAAATTTTAGGTTTCAAGACTCTATCCGGAGAGTTATCTGCTTCTAAGTACAATTTACTTGAAATGGAAGAAATTTCTCTGCTGCGATGCTTACCTGACTGAAGAATGTTGTACTTGTTTGGCATCATACATTCTCCGCATTCTCCACATGACATGCTTCATAAAAGTGATTTCGCAGACAGTCACAACTAGGGATTTGCCTAGTTTATTGATGAGATTAGAGTTGTTTCATAATGCATTCAGTGTGCTATGCTCAAATTATTGTTTGATAGGATCTATGATGCTCAAAATGCTGTTGGAGCAAATAAAGGATGCGTTTGACTTTTTCTGGTTCGGCACATCAGTTTCACAGGAGTTTTAAAACACTTACAACATATCCATAGGATTAAAGAGAAGTGTAGTACTAATTTCTTTACATGTCTATGACTCTAGCTAACTCAACAAAATTGAACAAAATTGCTGCAATGGGTTCAGTTTTGTCACTGCAGTGTTCGAGTGAAAAATCAGCCTCTAAAACCTTCTAGGTTCCTAAAGGTATCACTCCCAACTTTGCCTTTGGCTAGGGTAAAAGTTTCTATTGTGAGTGTACCTTGAGGTAAAGGTATCAAGTTTGATGAATACGGATTTATCGCTGATAAGACTATCATGAGGTAGAATTCACCTTAAGGTATCATCCATTCCACATGAAATCATTTTCAAGTTTGATTTAACCTGGAGCATTTACCTCAAGGTACATTGATGAATACGGGCTTTGAGTGATAATCCTACCTCAAGGTTCATTTCACCTCAAAGTAGCAGTGATGAATACGGCCTCTGATTTCACTACATATCGTCAAGTCATTCGTAACTTAATATGCGCAATGCACACTATACACGCTAAGTGACGAACTGCAAAAACTAGAACCTGCTCATTTCTCGTGATTTCTCCTTGTTTCCTTGTGTCTTTTGTTTTTGTTGATTATATTTTAGTCAACAGAACACATTTCCGTACTTTGTCAGGCAAAAAAATGTCTCACCGGAAAGTTACCACTAAAGATGCCGTCGCTAAAAGGGCTTAGTGTGCAGTCTCACATATTAAGTTACAAATGACTCTAGGTTAACTGTTTGCATGTTTGCAGAGAACGGCAATTGGTCTATTCGTTATATCTGGCATGACTTATGAGGAAAGCGTTACGGTATAGCGCAATTTCGTATCTGAAATCAACGACCCCTATCAACCTTGTAAGAGTTTCCAGCTTCTTAAGTCCTTTCTAGGGGCAAACTATGACCTCAGCGACGTGATTTTTTAGTAATGAAGGAGGAACGGTAATTCGCTTCTATAAAATGGTGCCTCAGTCTTCTCGAAAGAACTAATGACAAGAGAGTTATTGAGAATTAAACAGTAGACACATTTTTTTGGGACACCTCGTATATTGTTGCGCGGCAGAATTATGCAGAGTAAGTTTAGTCTGCCTAAGATTGCATGTTCAATGAGAAGAATCAAATTATATCTTACTTCATAGAAAAGCATGGTAGACCATAAGTAAGTGTTCAAATTTCTCAGTTTTAGGCTTTCCATCAACATGCAACGCCTCGAAAAATACCTTTTCGTCTAGAAAGAAAATACAAAATATTTCACAAAATTAGCCGATATTGTAAAATCGCTGGGATCGCTGCAGGCTAAACGCACGCGAGCGTGCCTGCAACGCGGCTGCCGAGTACGTGCGTTATGATAACTCATGCACGCGAATGCCAATGTTAGCCCGCAAGAGACACGCGCGCGGGCCTTCAGCTCGGGCGATTCCGTACAGTCAACTACAGCTAATTAAGATTTCCTCATATCTCGCTTCGCAGAACAGCTAGATAAAGAAACGGTCTACGTCGATTTCTCGTGCTCTTAGCTATCGGATGGTATATGAATTGTTGGTGCATGAAGCTTTCCCAAAAAAGCTTTGCTCCGGCGATCCATGCAAGCCAAGCCACTGAGGGGGCGGGAGGAGCAAGCCATTAGTAATTGTCTCCGACCCATCTTTAAAAACTCAATTTTTCGTGTAACAATTTATATACCACTCACGAAACGGGGATTCGACATCCATTTCTTTTTTCCTAGCGCACCTCTACTAAGATAATGACTTTTAAGCTGAAAATATGCGTGTTTTTGTGAGGAAATTTGTGCGCTAAGAATAAATGTAGATGCCTTTGCCTACCTGTGTTACAGAGCAAAGCTTTGCCAGTGAAAATAGGCTGTCTCCTTCTTTCTAGCCTTCCTCTATCTTGTGCAAAGCGGTCGAATAATAAGCTGATTTTTTTATCCTCGCATGTGTCCCGTCCCGCTTATGCAGGGTCTGCTTTTCTTGTCAGACGTCTCCATGTCGTCCTATCTGAGGCAAGGTCTTCGTCTATACCAAGTTCTAGGTCGACCTTAGTTTTGTCCATCCCCTCATCTTGGGTCTACTTCTGGGTCTTTTGCCTAATGCATCCACAGCCAGGGCTGACTTCGTGATGTGATTTTCATCCCTTCTGCGCACATGCCCATACCATCGTAACCTCTTTTCCTGCATTTTCTGCGCAATTGGAACTACTTTCATTCGCGCTCGTATAGTATCTTTGCAGAAGTGATCCTTCAGTGTGACTCCTAAGATCCATCGTAGCATCTTTGTTTCCGTGACACTGGGCTTGCGCTCCTCGACGCGCTAAACAGCCAGCATTCACTGCCATACAGTGCTGCTGGGCGAATGACGGTCCGGTACAGTTGGGACTTAAGTTTTACTGGCATTCTTCTGTTGCACAGAAATCCTGTTAAGGCTCTCCATTTCATCCACGCTGTGTTCATCCTGACTGCGACCTTCTCTTGTAAGCCTCCCTCCGCTGAGATATGACTGCCTAGGTACTTGTATGACGTTGTCTTTTTAAGCTCTTCATATCGATGCTTATGGTATTTGGGGTTTGTTTTCCAACTTCCATATATTCTGTCTTCCTGGTGTTAAGCTTCAGACCGTACGACTCTAGCCTGTTTTTTTCGATTTTGCACCTAGTCTTGTAGCTTCTTTCTGGTACTTGCTATTAAGACCATATCATATGCGTAGAGAAGTTTCGAGGGGGTTCACGTCTGGGCGGTTCCACCACGGCGTTCATCACAGTGATGAAGAGCAAGGGAGAGAGAACTGAACCTTGGTACACTCCGACTTTGATTTGGAATTCTTTCGATTGCCCTGCAGCTGTTTGCACGTGGCTTGAAGCGTTGTGGTAGATCAACCTTATCCACTGAACGTACTCCTCTGGCACTCTGTGTTTCCGTAAGGCCCACCATATGACTTCATGGGGTACCTTATTGAAGGCTTGTCGTTCAGGGAGGCTGCATGGAATTCCTTCCTGCTTCTCTCTATACTTCTCCATCACTATCCGAGCGGAGTGGGTTGCATCAGTTGTACCTACTCCTTTCACCAATGCGCACTGATTTGGTGACAACTCTATGGTACTTGAAGGCGTGTTTCGATCACTCGCTCGAAGATTTTTAGAGTGTGGCTCATCAGTCGGATTGGTCGGTAGGATGAGTACTGCTACGTCTCCTTTGTTTTTCCATATCGAGATGGTCGTGCTGGTGTACCAGTCGTGAGGCATGCTCTTGCTCCTTATGACTTGATTGAGGAGACTCGTTAGCCATGTGGCTCCGGATTGTTCACATATTTTCCAGAATTCGCTTGGTATGTCATCTGGACCAGTTGCTTTGCCATTTTTTGTTTTTCTCACAGCCAGCCATACTTCTTTTTCCGTGACTGCTGGTACTGGTTTTTCTATGGGACTAGCTTCTGGGATAGAGTTTATGGTGGTCTGTGGTGGCCATTTCTTCGAAGTAGGTTCTCCATCTCTCGGTGATGTCATTTGGTTTTCTTAGCACCCTACCAAGTTTGTCTTTGATGTGGAGGAAGTGTTCCATATCTTTTGTGGATGCCGCTCTTCTTTTTGCTATCCGGTATATCTCACGTTCTCCCTCGCGAGACTCTAGATGATCGTGGAGTTCTTTCAAGTACGCCTGTTTTGCATTCTTTACGAAAGCCTTTGCCTTTGTTTGGTTTGTTGGTACGTCTGAAGATCGTCCTCCGATTTCGTCTAATGCCATCACTTGTACGCATTCCTCTTCTCCTTTATGATTTTTTGCACTTCGTCATTCCACCACCACGTTTCTCGATTAATGCTTCTTTTTCCTGGCTTTGTAATTCCCAGGATTATGTATGCCACTTCGTGGACTCGATCTTTCAAGCATTCCCAGGATCGATCTGGGTTATCTTGCAAGCATGGTAAAGTTGTTAGGAGTGCTTGTTTCGCTGCGTTGTTGCTTTGCAATTTCCACCATTTGGCATGTCCTGGTCTCTGTGGCTGTCCTGGTGTGTCTATCCACTGGGACTCTAGTGTCGAGAAGTAGTGGTCTATGTTGAGGTGTGCAGCTCTCACCGGGAATGACTTTGCAGTCCATCACGTTTTTGAGGTCAAGCGTCGGATAGCCCAGAAGTCTATCTGCGTTCGTCGATTGCCGCTTGCATATGTTATGAGGTGATCATCCTTTTTGATGTAGTATGTGTTCGCCAAGACCAGATCATAAACTGAGGCTTGAGGTCCGCTCCTAGCAGAAGTGTCTCATCCAGTGGAATTGAACTGATGTGATCATCTAAACTGCCAGAACGCGTCTTTTTCGTTATCCTTACATACGACTTGTGGCGTATAGGCGGCGATTACTCGTAGGACATGTTTCCCAGTGTCTACCCTTATACTCATTAGACGATCGCTTATGCGCTCAACGTCAACTACATTGCTCCGTAGAGTCTCCGAGACAGCTATACCAACCCCGATTCTGGTGCAGGTGGCAACATTGTAGAGGAGCTCATATCCATTCCCAATGTTGCGTGGCTTTGCCCCGCTCCACTTCGTTTCTGCAGGCTACATCGACTCGCCGTCTCTTCAGAAAATCTGCTAACTCGCGAGAACGAGAGATGAGCGTACCCATATTGATTGTAGCTAGACGGAGAGTCTGGATGCCTTGGATCGTTGCCTCTGGTGAACTAGCCGCTTTAGCCGTCCCCGTTCACCTTGCTGAGACTCTAATCCTCGCCCATTCTTCGCATTCGTCGAGCTTGAATGCGCGTCGCTCCCGGGAGACGCCATAGCGTTTACTCGAGATTCTATGTGAGACATGTCTGCTATGGTGATGCGACGGGGTATTTCTCAGCCGGCTTGTCGCATGCCCTTCTTTGGAAGGGCGGCCTGACGCTGGTATTGTGAGCAGAATTTTTGCAGCAGAAGTTAGGCTCAGTGCGGAATCGAACCCGAGACCCTCAGCACGGCAATGTTACGTAGAGCACTAAGTACAAGACTGACTCTGCTCCCTGAATAAAATAAGCTGATGCTGCTTAGATAAAAAAATATATTAGGTTGGCCGAAAGTTCGAGCTCTTTTTCAGGCCTACCTCAAAACCACTTATAATAATGATATGAAAACATACCGAAAAATACTCGATACAGAAAAGCTTCCTCTTTCTAACAGTCACGCTTTTCTTCCGATTGATTTGATGAGCGCTAGATAATTGCCGAAGACTACAACTCTCATTTTTACCATGTCTAACTTTCGCTGATTTTCAGGATTTTCATACTAGAGTTCTGAAAGTGCTCTAATAACCACCTGATAGGGCCTTTGCAAATCAATGCAATTTTCTGCATCCCTCTGGCATGCTTTCTAAAATTACTAAAATATATTTTCTGAACTAACCAAATTTTATATTCGGCTCATTCTAACCTCGCAAAACATCAGACGTTGAACAGTTTAGGTACCATTCGATGCATCTTTTTCTCCTTTTTCTGACAGCTACCTTTTTTTCGCGAAAAACGCGACTTTTGCATATAATAGAGCTTTAGAACTTCAATATTTTGACAATTTCGCAGTGTTTGATGCAATGTCTAAAATGAAAATGCTGAAAATTACGAAAGTTAGACATGGTAAAAATAAAGGGTTCTAGTCTTTTGCAGTTATTTCAGCGCTAGTAGAAACAGTCGCAACGAAAGCATAGCTGCTGGAAAGAGGAAGAAATTCTGCATCGGATACTGTTTGAAAGATTTGTCTCTCTTCATTTTGAACGATTTTAGAACAGGTCTAAAAAATGGCACGAACTTTCGGACCCACCTATTTGAATTCACAGGAGAGCTGAAGAGT
The DNA here is from genome assembly GCA_958299035.1 of Cylicocyclus nassatus. Taxonomy (NCBI): domain Eukaryota; kingdom Metazoa; phylum Nematoda; class Chromadorea; order Rhabditida; family Strongylidae; genus Cylicocyclus; species Cylicocyclus nassatus. The sequence continues at coordinate 91,911,266 of CATQJL010000001.1, read as the reverse complement.
TGTTTCATACTGCAGTCGCTGCAGCAACTGCAGTCATATTGGGGCGGGCAAAAGATGTCGATCGATTGACGGTCAGTGCTGCAGCGACTGCAGTATGAAACAACCCGAAAAGAAAGGGACGGTCTATGTCAATTCTGCACGTTTCAAGCATTTGAATGATTGTTGATTGATAAGGCAAAAAGCTTTTCTGAAACAAAAAGGTTTCTATTAAAATGCTTTTCGACCAAAGCACAGAAAATCTTCATATTACACCTCTGTACGACTTATTTTCCATCTCTGTACACGCCAGTACCACTCGGCATGTAAGCTTAGTTCAGCATTCAAGGCTCATGTCAGTTATCCTCTTAAAGGTTGTTTCATACTGCCACATTGATTGCAGTAGACTGCAGCAGACTGCAGCTGACGCACTGACCGCAACGGCCGCTCAGATCGCTGCATCCTTTCCTTGAAGAGAAAACAGTTGCGAATACATCAAAACACTGTGATTTACGTCTAGAAAGTTCATAGGTTCTAACTTACTCTGCTCAATTAAATTTTGGCGATTGTTTTTCTTTAACATGCTCATATTTGTTCTGATTCCTTTTGTCATTGCATATCCATATTTTACTTGCGCTCGTGTCGTCTATTGGAGCATATGTTGTTAAGAGAATGTTTGAGCTACAACTATTTATCCTCTCCACCTTCACGAAAGGATGCAGCGATCTGTGCGGCCCTTGCGGTCAGTGCGGTCAGCTGCAGTTTGCTGCAGTCTGCTGCGGTCAGTGCGGCAGTCTGAAACAACCCTAACTTTTCTAAGTCGGAAATACCTGAAACCTCCTTCACCTGGAGAGGCCTTGCTCTCCCTCCCTACTTTTAACCATATCAAATGCAGAGTGTTATCAAGTTGTTTCAGCCATCAAAAATGTGTTTAAATCACGGAATGCAGCTTCAACTCAAAATGAAATTTGAGCGAAGAGTCTATGAGGCTGCTGCGCAAGCTGCGTACTTGCCTTTTATCTAGTAAATTCTTCCTTGATCCATAGTTTTGCACTAATTTGGCTTTTTTAGAAGTGAGTAAGTCTGTCTACACAAAGTCATTTTTTCTGTAAATGAGATCAACTGAAAAAATTTCAATTGTTTATTCTGGATATGACAAATTTTTTCTTGCAGTAATTCGAATATCATCCTATTACACTTTCAAATGATTATTCTTATAACAAGGTACGCTCTATGGTGACTTACGAATTTGAAAATGTCGCGTCGGCAAGGCGCTCGAAGTACGGAAGCCGGGGGCATCGGTTACCGCGCTATCCGGCGACGATCGTGTAGCCGAGACGCATGTTGGCGCATATTGTCAGTTCGTTAAAAGCGCAAACTGCTAAAACACTTCGGAGCACGCGCAGCACGGCTGACATGTTTCGAGAGCGCAATTTGTACGATGGCGAATTTGTGATGACGTGAGAGGTGTTTAGTAGAGCGCAAGCACAATACAGCAAAACTTAATGTAATTTGTCGTGGGCGAAAGAAGTTACCACCTGATCATCTGTAAGAGTTACTTTGTAAACTAGAACGAGTAGGATACCCATAGCTTAATTTACCCTCAAACCAGATGGTAAAAGTAAAAACCCTTGTAAGGCAAAGGCCGGACCGTGTTTACCTTTCGATTGGAGCACTAACAGTGACCAGGTTATCCTACCAATCGCAGCCAGGGTGACATGAGATGTGCTCGCCTCAACTGGCGGTCGTATTGAGGAGAGAGGGAGGGGGGGGGGGTCGTTATCCGATGTTAGCGTAGCATGAGATTTGGTGATTTGTCAGACAAGCCCATACGCAAAATACAAGCACACTGAGTTATTAACTTACCATTGTTAAATAAGTATTAGAAGCATATTAGCATCATTGTCGTACTCAGCATGCCAAATAACCCCTATGGCCCGAGATTCAAAGGCTTGGGTTGACTACTTCTTTTTGCACATAATACAAAGTTCTACTTCATCTCTGCTCACGCTAAAAATCCCACTGCAAATAAAGTCCATGCTGTGGAACTACGAGCAAGCCAAGACCTTGTTCCCATTTTCGCTTTCGATGTCTCAGACTAAAGACGACTAATCGGGCTCAAAACCCTCTCGCAAGATTACGAGATTTAGGCCTATCGAATATACAGTGACCGCCAAAAAGCGGACAAGCCTTCTTCCTTATTCATCGCTCGAATGGAAAACAAAGATGAAAAAATGTATGGGTTGCATGGGTAGAGCTCTTCAAAAGCTACAACACATATTGCGCTTTCTAAGAAATGTCTATTCTTAAAATTCAAAAAAAATTTTTCTAAAGAAAACATGTCAGCCGTGCTGCGCGTGCTCCGAAGTGTTTTAGCAGTCTGCGCTTTTAACGAACTGACAATATTTCTGCCGCCTTCCCTCGAAATCCAAGTAGTAGCGCAGACTTAGCATGCTACCGTAATCCAATAAGTTACATCTACATAATGTATGAAAAAAGACTAAATCCTTTCTTACAAGAAAATTTTTTAAATGAAATTCCTGCTGTATAGAGAAGAAGGTTTGGCCGTAGCAACGATTTAAAAGGCGCAAATATTTGAGTGTTTTGAAGGTAAGTTAATGGGGTATGGCACATCCCCAAAATGGCAGCCTACTTTTCAAAGGATTGTGTCACACCGGATGGAGGAACGAACACCTCAATTGAGCACCTCCTCCGCGGACTGTTGGTCGCAACACGATGCATAACAGTAGAACGAAAGGACTAGCAGCCCGCGGAGGCGGTACCTAATTGAGGTGTTCGTTCCTCCACCCTGTCACACCCCCACTGACTCCAAAAAGAATCTTAACGTGTAATATACATGCAATACGATAGCATTTGCTGAAAGCACAACCACTGAAAACGAAGAGTGGGACAAATGAGATTTCTGGCTCTCGATTCCATGGCTTGACGCGATTTGAAGTGGGACTTTGATGTGCACAAACAAGGAGTAGCGCTTCAGATTGAGTAAAAAAGGAAGTGAATTCGTCTTTGAAATAAAGTTAACCATGATTAAAAATGACCTCTCATTCGAGTGACTCAATATTGGAAACCCTCAGAATTCGCTAAAACTGGCCTACAGGGATTATTTGACATGCTGATTACAAATATGTTACTAATCACGCTTGGTAGAACCTCCATGTTGGGCCTACGGTAGGCAAACGATAATGCTCGGGGGGTGGTATATTCAGACAGAACTTAGGAGGTGGGGTCGTATGCTGCGTTGTATGCCAAACCTCTCGCTCAACCTTGATCACAGCTTGCTAATAATATTTTCTAAGACCTAACGAGCATGTGGCAGTTCAGATGACTCCCGTTCTCTGATAAAAAAGACCACTTTCTGTACACTCTGCAATGTAAGGGTAACGTTTGATTTCCAAATCAGTCTGCAGATGATATCCTTAGCCATCGTTTTTTTAGTGATCAAATGCAGAAAACAAACTTTTTCTGACGTACAAAGCGAAAGTGTCACAAGGAAGCAATCAAGGCCGGATAGCATAGGTTGGATGTGCTATCCGATTTTTCCGGATAGCACATCCAACACCTAGGGGATTCCAGTCTGAGTCTCGGGCCGGCGCGCTCATTTGGGCCACAACGCGTTCGCGAACGTGTCTCAGGGCATTCCCGAGCTCCTCAGGCATTGATGCTCAAGGATGCCCTATTTCCCCCAAGCGAGCTTTATGGTAATAGCTGAGGACGAATGCGGCGACAGACCCAAGCGAGGCGGCAAGCGAGAACCCGAGCGCCGACCGTGACATTCAGATTAGAATCCCATTATTTCTTTAGCTGTTATACAGACCGGTATAAATTTTGTTTGTATAACAGTATGTCAAAAACAAAGAAGATTACAATATTTATTTCACTTTAATTGCATTCGACTTCTAGTCATGATTGGATATCAGGTTTAAAGAAAGTTCTGCCAATTCTGTCCATAAATACCGAAAATGCGAATGCGAGGGGCTGGTTTGGGATGTGTTCTATTGCGCGGTGGCCCCAGCTACCAAATATGCTATTCAGTCTGAAAAAACATAACGATAAACTAGGGAGAAATACCCAAAAAAGAGGAAAAATACGTTGCGCTCAGCTCTGCGAAAAGGCACGTTTTTTAGAATGTAGACGCGCCGCACTTGGAAAAGCTTTTAACACGTTTCGGACCGGTGCTGCACATGGTGCAGCACGCGCCTTTGAGAGATCTTTCTAACGTTTACAGGAGGTTTTCTTTTTGTCCAAGGTTATCAAGTTAAAGGCCTAAGCTCCTTCTTCTCAAATGACTCTGTAAGGCTGTGCCGCCGATATGTTTAGGAGATATGAGCACAAATCGAACAACAGTTGCAACGAAGTGCGGCAACGCGAACGACGCGTGCGACGTCGCAACTTTCCTTTGCTTCGAATTGAAAGAGAAAAACCGCAGTTTTGTGTATGGCGTACAGCATAGATACTTTTGGGTACAATTAGAAACTAAGTTCTTGTTCCTATCTTTCAAGAAAGCGCAGAAGTCCTTCTTAGACGACAAAATTCAAACACTTCGAATTCGCTCACAATTTTGGGTATGGATCTTATCTGACATGCTGATTATAGATATAGCACAGTCTACGAATTAAGGCCCCTTTATTAACTAACGGCTGAAAGTACCCTCTTTTTCGCCGCGCGCGATTTCGCGGTCCGAAACGTGTTAAAAAATCCGTTCTATATTTCATGTTGTCAGATGAAGCGACATCCAATCATTATGCTCCGGTATCCGGGCCTTTTTCCAAACAAGAAATAGCTCATTTTAGCGTCCAAAAAATCGAAATCTCTACCCTTCCGGAGCGCAGGCAGGCTTCTTAATGAAGACATCTTTGATATACTAAATTAGTAAAGGTGATGTCCCCACAAATGACCAAAATATCGTTAATTTACAGCCTCTCATAATGAAGATATTAATAAAACAAAGATTAACCCCTATTGGCAGAACATTCTTTACCACCTAATAGTTGATTACGAAACATAAATAAAAAAGATATTATTTTTGTCTCTTCCTGAAGCCAATCTCCGGCGAACAAACTTCAGAAATACAGTCAGCAATCTGTTTACAAACTGCACAGGAAACAATGGATGCATATTAGATTGCAATGCTAAAGCACTCCTTCAGCCAGCAATGATGTTTACGGATGAACTAAAATCACCACATATGATACGTTTGAATTCCAAATTAATAAAAACAGTAATCCCAAAAATCCTCAACGCAGTACAGATGATGTACAAAAAAAAACAAGCTCTACGTCCCCTTTTACATGTAGTTGAAAACACAGTGAAAGAACACATATTAACGACTTCTATTCCATAAGAACGTTCAAGCAAAAGAAACTGGTACAAAGGTTCAAAGCAATTGTTTTACCATCATGAATCATTACAGTAAAAACTTGCTGAAATGAGGTACTGGAAATCAGAAGTTATGACAGAGTGTAACAGCTACTATGGGTAGGTCCGGCACAAGAATTTTGATTTTTATATGGAAAAACCTCTCTCCCGCCCTCGTATATTCTACGTATATAAAAAAAAGATTAGATGTACTACTACTAGAGGTTAAAATTGCAGAGTTTTATAACATTGACAAACTTGTTATCTTCCTTCTAGAACATCACTCAAAATCTCTCGCTTTACAAACGCCTTCATGCTCAACTAAGTGGTAGCTTCAGATATTGAGAGCTGAAGCACTTTGCCTGTTATTTTTCCAAAGACTCATAGCTCTGAATAGGGTTGTCAAACAGGTGGTTTCTGTAGAAATCGCTTCTCTTGATCATCTTCCTGCCCTTACGTAGGATGATCGGCTACTGGAGCCGATAATTCAAATGCCGCCGAGATGGGTACGATGTCTCCACACAACCGGACTCAACGACCAATCGCTCTCTATAAAACGGGCTTTCGCCTCCCGCTCAGACAGCACTTTTTACGTCTGGAAAAGCGAGCTAGTGATGTCTTTGGAATTGCCAAGCACAGTTTTGGACTTAGCCCATTTAGGAGGACCGAGAACGACAAATACTCAAAGCCGCCGATCAGCCGAGCCGCTGCCTTTAAAGGCAGCGTACACCCAAAACAAATGCAACAGATGTTGCAACAGCAACTGCAACTGCAATTGCAGCTTACGCTGTTATGGATTCGTCCGGAGGAGGCGGAGCGAAAGAAAAGGGGCGGCGTGAAAGAAAATTGAGGAGGGTTTTCTCCGCTCAGAAGCAACATAGCAACATTGGGAGACCGGACCAACGCAGTTGGTCTTCTTCTGGGCCCAGTATATACACGGTGTAGAAAAATCTAGAAAATTAGGCAACTTAGATTTTGGGTGTACGCTGCCGGATTTACGTAGAAGGAACGAGTAGCGAGTCATCAATTGCTCTGATTAAAAACCACATTGTTTCGAACTACTTCTTGTAAAGCCTGCTTTGCACTTTCGAAAAGTATTGCGAAGTCTACCAAATATCACGTAGAAATTTGATTTCTACTTTGAGTTAGGGAGAAATGCTGGGTCAGCTTAATAACATTGACCGATCTTGTAAAAATCTAGCAAATTTTAATTTGCAGGCGTTTACGGCACGCAAACTTTTTGTTACGTTGACGACAACTCCGCGCAATGGTGCGCGGTACCTCCTCATATTCGAATTCCAAAGTATCCACATCTAATCGGTTTGGGCTATTGGTATTTCATGTTGGCCCCGGTCCTATTTTGGCAGGAACCGCTCACTCCGTTGCCTTTTTTCGTACTCAAAGCGCTAGAAGAGAGCATAAATGACCACAGACCTTGAGCGACTTCAACCTCGGACCGCCCTTACAATATACGCTCCGCCCACTGTTCGAAATTGCCTGAATTCGCAAAAATCATTGCAATTTATCAAAATTCAGCATTTCTTTTTTCGAGCGGGCAGAGCCTGCCAAAAGTGAGCGGAGCGACCCCATCCACTTGTAATTTTCACGCAGAGCGCATGCTTACATACATGCGGTCACGTGTTAAAAGCTGGAAAACGGTTCGTCCAGAGGGAGAAACACCAAAGAATGGCTCATGCCAACGTTTACAAACTTCTTAGCTATGTTATGTCCTGCATTTATATATGTCTATCTAAACAGATGCATACTTACCAGATAACAGACTACCTGACAATATTGAAATATTAGGTGGCTAAAAAATAAGTTTTTGACGGTTTTTAGAAATGTTACAAATCACTTTTTGTTTGACTATATGGTACCGTTAGAAAGAATCAAAAAATCAAAAATCAAACTAAGGAGAATCGGATGGTTGACTTGTTATTTCGAAAAATATTTTCTGGTAATGAAATGGTGCAAAAAGAAGAATGGTCGGGTTTTTTCCTCAAATTTTCGAAAAATTATGCTTAGAAAAACAATCGAATTCAAGTTTTAAATGTGGATTCGGCACCCACACAGCAAATTCTCAAATTTCCAACCAATGGCACGGCAGATGGTTAAATTCTAGCGATCCGAGATGCCCAAAACTTGACTTCAACGCGCAAATGCCTGGAAACTTCGTCATTTTTAGCTGCCGAAATTCACGAACAGAAGGTCGCCATCTCCATTGTGGTTCGCCATCTAACCAAAGCTCGTATGTCCCCAACCACCAATTCGCCTGTGTAATTATTAGGTTGAGAATGAAAAGCAAATTTTTAGAATTGCGATGCTATAAGGGCATAAGTGCCAGTTGGAAACAGAAAATTTTGCTTACTTGATGTTTGAGAGTAGAGGCTCGTGCTATCTTTCACAAAGAAGTCTCAGCTGAAAGAATACTATGTGAATTGTTGTAGAGCTTTGAATTTGCATGCCAAAAAACTAACTTATTAGCCAACCTGCTGAAATAATTTATTAGGCTGTAAAGATATCGGGCACTTGCGAAAATTTTCTCAAATCGCTGTTACTTCAAGCAGATTGATTTTTTTGAAGCAACAAACTTCATTGCAAAGACAATTTTGTCCACAACATATACAGAGTGTCCGTAAAAAATGTGCCTACTGTTTGATTGTGAATAACTCTCTTCTAACGAAGTCTTTCGAGAAGCTTTAGGCACCATTTTGTAGAGCGAGGTTCAACTTAGATTCGCAGTATAGAGCGAATCACCGAGCTCTTTTTATTACTGTAGGATTACGGTAGGAACTTCGACAAGGATTTTAGGTCTCTGGAGGCCATAATCTGCCTCGGAACATAACCAAACAAGCCGGAAATTCTTACGCTATGGTAATGGAAGCCGCTCTTTTCGAATATGAAATTCCCACTTTACTGTGGTGCCTCTTTCCTAAGATACCCCAGGTGAACCGTAATAATTGAATTTCCAGCATTTTTTAGAAATGTGATTACACCGTCAAAAAAGCTGAAAACACCCGTAAAAAGTTGTGTAGTGGAATCAGCGTGCGCGAAAACCCTAGTACACGATTTTTCAAATTTTTTGAAAAAAATTTTGTCAGGCGGCATATTTCACGATGGTTCCATATGCTGAAAGTTCCTACCGTAATCCTACAGTAATAAAAAGAGCTCGGTGATTCGCTCTATACCGCAAATCTAAGTTGAACCTCGCTCTACAAAATGGTGCCTAAAGCTTCTCGAAAGACTTCGTTAGAAGAGAGTTATTCACAATCAAACAGTAGGCACATTTTTTACGGACACCCTGTATTTGTCTTGCTGGCTTCTCAGCGCCTCACTGCGTTCCACCAGCATGCACAGAAGGGAAAAAGGTCGTCGGTAAAAGTGGCTTATATGTGCAGGATTATCTTAGACATGATGAAAGCTGGAGAGCTCAGATGCTGTAGTTATATAGAGGTTTGCTGAAGCTGTTATGGGGACCATTCATGTTTTTGAAGGACCACCTGCAAAAAAATTTTTCCCAGAAAGTTTGAAAAATCGACTATTTTTTGCCCCCGAAAATGCACCATTTTTCGAGTAAGTTGCTTTGAAATCTTCTCTTGCTGCATAGGGTGGACCCAATCTTTGATTACTGCGAAGACTGTTGGGGTAATGCTTTACACATCTTTTGGAGCCATCATCCAGGCGTGGCGATCTCCGCAGAAGCGATGCCAGCTGCGAAAAGTGTCGCAGTCAGAGGCAAGTTCGAGAGCTTGTAATTTCTGAGCGCAAATCGCAAAACTCGAGTACACCGGCGGGTTACAAGTTAACAAGCTTCTCAATCAAATCACCCATGGTTTGGACGAAATTCTTTGAACTGCACAGAAAAATGGGCGCAGGAAGAAAAATTGCGAAATATTTATGATTGGAAAGATTTCCTTTTTTGATAGGCAGGTCGAACACGTCTTGGGATCAATAGAAATCAGAAGTCGTATTGAAAACTTTAGGCTTCCTTCTACTGAACAGTATGAAAAACTTTGTTTCAAAGTCCGACCGAGCGCCGAAAAAATGCGTTTGAAAATAAAATTTCCAAAAGTGCCCGGGAACTTTCTTTACAACCTAATAGTTAGTTCGTTATAGTGCGTGTGCTAACATTGTAAGGTAGATGCAAAAAGTAGGAGGCATATTATTTAATGGTGCGAAGCAGCTGTACAAGATAGCATTCAAACAGTTGCAAGAACTTTGATCCAACTGAAGTCTGAGGCAGAATGTAAAAAAATTGCCCTAAAACCGGATTTTGTCCGAAATGTTATTGAGAAACTAATTTGCTCACCTTTTCCTTGTTTACAACATTCATAAACACGCTTGCTGCGGTTCCTGGCATACTAGGATAAAAGGATAAAGGATTCGGCGTCTTAAGTACCCTTCGCAGGCATGCGACGAACGCAGTCTACTTCATAGTCGAAGAGGTTACTGAATGCGTGCAAGCCAATTGCAGCGACTTGCGTGGACCAGCCAATTATCAAGTCAGAACTTTTGTCCCTCCAGATTACTCTGGTACGAATTTACCGCTCCAGAAGGGTAGGGTGGCTTGATTGGCTCAGAGGCAGGGATTGAACCTGGGTTCGATCTGATTATAGTGGCGCCTCATGGCCACTATGTCACTCGTCCTCTCCACCTTGGCATATTAAGAACACAAAAATCGGCACACACTTGCCAAAGGAATGGTGAGCTAATCAACCTTTTCTCGAGAAATATTGAATTTAGCTTAAGGAAGCGAAAGCGACATTTTAGTGTTCTTTGCCGGATTTTGTCTTTTCAGTCATAGAAAAATTAGGAAACCGCACATTGAAGGTTTATTAATATATTTCTCACATTTTCATCTACTCTAAGGCGTTAACACAGAAAACATGCATTACACACCATGTAATTTCAAACTCTAGTAGTAAGCGTCCTTGGGCTTTTTTTTGCCTGTCTGCTAAAAAAGTATGGAAATCGGTGTAAAGCTCCCTTACTTTGTTGCTGAAATGACCATTAGCTAATAGAAAGATATTCAAGGAGAGAAGAGTACGTTACATGAGATTCTGTCTTAGAGCACGGTGGTTACCCACACCGCCCATTCTTCCAAAGATAAATAGCAGCTTTTCTTCACTTCTGATCGATTCCACTTTAACTTCACTTTTGAGCAGAGTTCAACAAACGCATCCTTTACGTAAAGTTCGTTAACGACCTCGAATGTGAGACCAAAAATTTTCCACTTTACCTTTTTTAAAACCCTCGAATAGAACTCTTATAACACTTGAAAGATAGGTAAGCGCTAAGTAAGCGGCTGAATCCTTTTAGCTTACAAGATATCAACAATTTTTTCTATGTAATGTTACCGTTGAAGTATTTTCAAAAGTTAAGCTTCTTATAACAGGTGAGAAAAATCGATCTCTCATCCATCCAAAGCCACTAAAATTGTACCATTGCAAAAACTCATCATTCTGCAAAATTTATAGCCAGATGAAAGAATCAGTACTTCATCCAAAATCTGACAGTTGCTATGTCCGTACTGGCTTGCCGACTTTGGTTCGTCTACCCTTCAAATTAAATATGTATTCCACCTAGTTTCTAAGCCATTCGACTACGTGTCCCGCCATTCGACTACGTGTCCCGCCAGAGAGCGGTCGTTTTGTCACGTAGCTCCGCCACAACCCTAACCGAAAGTGGATTATCGGTTTTTTTCCCGTTTCCTGCTCCACGTCGGCCCTCGTCGGTTTACATCCAACTTTTCCATCCCTACCTCTGCCCTACTACTACTGTTATTCCGTCTTCTACCTCTGGAGCCCTGGCCCTTCGTTGTGGACGGGCCTTTCTTCCTTCAACTGTTCCAGTGACTGCGATATCGATTCCCTTGCATCATCCCCCCCCTCCATCTTGCCCTGACCCCCGCCATCATCAAGATACTACTATCAAGTTTACTATTATGCGAACATGGCCAAAACGCCAGTCTACCCCCTACGGCCAGTAGACAGATGGAAGGAAAAGAGGATCGTCACCAGAACTCGATCGAGCGGCGCAAGAGCTCGTCATGGATGAAAATCTGCCATTGTATGTTCCTACGCTTATCGCCTACTTGATCGATGGAAGGAAACAATACGATGAACTCTCACAACAGAATCATGAGTTAAGAAGTCAGATTGATGCTTTGACCGAGCAGGTTAAATGTCTTAGTAGCGAGAACGATAAACTTAAATATTCTGGTAATTCTCCTAGTGTACCCGTTTCGAATCCGCATGCAACTGCCCGGGAGGTTACCCAAAGTGGCCCAGAAGTCCCCCTTACTGTTTTAGCAGCTGCTGAAGAAGAACGAAAACGATCCGTGGCTATCATAGGGGTTTCGGAAGATAGAAATAATGTTCCCAGTAGTATGAAAGTTACGCACGACTTCATCTGTATCAACCAAATTTTTGATCACCTAGGTGCTGAGTGTCATCCTGTTAGTGCTTATCGTATGGGTAAGCCCCATCGTACACATGATAGACTCGTCAAGGTTATTTTACCGTCTACTTTTTTTTACAAATTTGTTTTTACGTAGAGCACCCCTGATGAAAAACTTTCCGCTTAGGCGCGGTATCTTTATTAGGCCCTCACTTCCAAAAGAAGTGAGGGAAAACATCGTCAAGAAAGGGTGGCTCAGCGTAACAAGTCAATCAATAGATCGTTGTCACAGCAATCCTCACGTGATGTTATCATGAATAACTCGCATTCATTTGTTATTGAATCTTCATCACCTCACCCTAATACTCAGAGTGTCAGTGTTTTAAATTCTTGAACCATCCCCGGACTGTCGATAATTCGTTAGGATGTCTTTTGGCTAATGTTAGATCTTTGAGCAGGAATATCAAAAGTGTAGCTTTCCTTGTCATGAAGTACAATCTAGCAATAATCGGCATTACTGAGAGCTGGCTTAACTCGAATATAACTGATTGTTCACTTATAGGTAGCTTGGAAAACTACGTGATCCACAGATGTGATCGCGTGGATAGGCGAGGAGGGGGCGTAGCGCTGATCATGAAGAATAATTTGGCCCCAAGCTTGGTGTTCAGCGAATCAGTGCCAGGGGGTTACGAGATTCTTTGCACGGACATTCATTCGTATAAGCCAGTGCGAATAATTCTCTTATACAGAGCACTCTCTTGTACTTATAACAATACTATACAGATGGTTAAAACGATCAGTGACCTCATTGGTTGTAGTAACTCTGTTCTCCTCATGAGGGACTTCAATTCTCCTGGCATTGACTGGTCTAATTACATAATCACTACGGGACAGAACTCTGCTGTACGAAATTTCTTAGAAAGGTGCCATGCCCACGGTTTGACGCAGAAAGTTACTTATCACACGTTGGGACAAAACATCCTTGATTTAATTCTGACCAATGATGAAGATATGTTCAGCGATGCTAAGGTGCAGGCCCCCTTGGTACAAGTGATCATGCAGCAGTTAGGGTCACACTTGTTGAACCTATATCTTATACTGAATATGTAAGTTGGAGAGATTTTAAGCATGCAGATCAAGATAGGTTGGTAGAATATAGTCTAATGTTGATTGGTATGGCTCGTTCAATACTGTCAATAACATCAATGACATGTACAAATTAATCTCACATATTTTTTACCATGCCATCGACCTTTTCGTCCCTATGGTCAAGGTCCCGTTGATCAAGGTGCATCTTTCAAATTATCTTCGTGTTTTACAAGAACGAAGGGAGCGGGCGTGGACGAAAGCGGTTAATTATGAAAGCGTGAGCAACTGGGAAAACTTTAATAGGGTGAATATATGTTTAACAAAAGACTGATAAAATACAATGCCGCTTTTGAACGAAGAATCATTAAATCCGGAAATAAAGCCTCCTTTTTCAAACTTATTAGCTCTAGACTCAAGGACAAAATAAGATAGGGATCCTTTTCGCAGATAATGGTGCCGCGATAACAGATGATTTCCAAATTGCAGAGCGGTTTGCTGATGTCTACTTTTCAAAAGCATTCTAATGCGATGGTGTGCATAACACCCCACGTTACGCTGCTATGGAGGATGCGCCTTGTTTTCCTGTGACGATATCTATTAGGTAGTCCCGAAAGTTTTGTCGGTTTTTTTCAAACCGCTATAAAACTAGGCACAATAAAGACCTGAATGAGTTTCAACATGCTTTCGATGCAGCTTTTCATTCTCTTTCTTGTGGTTACAAAATCGAGCCACAATCCCACCCGTCATTATCTGCTCAAAGTTAGGCTAATTTTCAAAAATTTCAGCAAAAAGTTTCGGAGGTGTTTGAGTATAGCGCAAATAGAACAATTCTTGGGCTATACGGTGAAATTTTTAGATTCTTCCAACCTGCTATTTTTAGCTTCAAAAAAATATTTCTTCGGAGGTCTCGATTTTTGGCAAAGTCATGAAACACGCAACGCAACTGCAACAGAAACATGAAGGTTTGAAAATTTTGCGAAGAAACTTGATTGCTAATAAACAATAATTATGCAACATAACCAAGTTTAATTTGTTTTGAAAAATCAGCTTTTTGTAATTTTCGGTAACTTTAAGTGGTAAACGTAATCAAAAAGCTGCGGTTTTTTCTAAATAATCAATTATAATGGACTTGATAAACGCGATCCATGTAATCTAAAATAAGCACAAAGTAGCCAAAGAGTTGCTCTACATAACAGTTGTTAGCACTTTCTAAAACTAGTTGGAGAATAAATTTTTAGTATTTAGGAAAGATTTGGCGTTACTGTTGAGCTGCGCAAAAAAGCCTGGCGATAACATTGCAAGGACATGGTAGATCAGAGAGCAAATGTAGCTTTATTTTATTTTATTTTATTTTATTTTATTTTAGTTTACACTCACGGTGCACCAAAGAACAACAAAAAATAAAACTCTAACACGTCGAACAATAACATGACAACAGCTTGTCCATGGCTTCAGGGAGATAAACGATGGACGTATAAGCAATCCACTAACCTAAGGCCCTTTAAGATATAGCGAAATCTGTTTCAAGAGCTGCAAGAAAGAGAATAAAAATCTGAATCAAATGATTCCTAAATCATTCATGGATTGTTGTTCTGTGGGTTTTAGTGGGCGATGAAAGAACCCGACAAAACTTTCGGGACAACCTAATATAAGCTGCTGATCACTTCGCCCAAGTCAACATCTCTGACACCAGACTCACTTCCGTTGGAATTCATTAAAGGCAGCGTCCAGGCAGATTCTCGACTTCTATATTTTTATGTTATCCAGGCCTTTCCATGGCGCTGATTCCGAATATGGAACTCAAAAAGCGTGAATTTCTCAGAAAACCACCTTTCGGGGCTATTTTGGGAAAACCCGGACAAGTGCTTCTGATGTTATCTTAATAGGTAAACGCTGTAAGTTTGACTGTGTTGGTCATGTGAAAACACGTCAAGGCTGAAGAGATTTTGTTCATAAGGGGTTGGCAGTCCGAGGGAAGTGGGCGTGGTCGTCGAGCTCGGATCTGCCTGGACGCTGCCTTTAAGTCCGTAGCACATATAATTGCTGGACCCCTCCAGTTTCTTTTTAACATTAGTATGTTGAAGAGTGAGGTGCCGGACAGGTGGCGCGTATCTTATGTGACTCCACTCCCGAAAAAGAAACCTTATACCTCCCAAACAATTTCCGTCCTGTGAGTACTTCTTATTTGCTAGACTGTTTGAAAAGTTACTGAAGAAGGCTACGTCAAGCATTTAGATAGTAACAACATCACTGATTCATCGCAACACGGATTCCAGAATGGTAAATCCACCACAACGATGTTGCATTGTCTCTGTCAGTGGACACAAAATTTCGACAAAGGGCTCAATACTGATGTTATCTATCTAGATTTCACCAAAGCTTTTGACAAGGTACCGCACCCTAAATTGTTGGAAAAACTAAGGATGGTAGGCATTCATCCACGCATTGTTGCGTGGATCAAAGCTTTTTTCGAGGATAGGACCTTTGTTGTTCGGGTTCATAACACTTTTTCTAGGCCAAGGAATATGTATAGCGGTGTACCACAGGGCGGAGTATCGTCTCCAGTGTTGTTTAATACTTACAATCATGAGCTTCTTAGTATTCCAAGGTTACAAGGGGTCCCCTGCATCGCCTTTGCTGATGATTTCAAATTATACAGTGAGGTGAAGGATGAGTTTGATCATAGGCAGAGCCTTGAAGCGAGCCTTGAACGAAGTTCATAGATGGTCACTAGAGTGGCCCCTACCTATCTCGAAGGATAAAACCAAAGTAATTCATATTGGACCCAAAACTGCAATCGCAAATTTATGGATTTTGCTTGGGAGATTTACCTTCAGGAGGTTGATTCAATAAGAGATCTGGGCTTTCAAGTCAGATGTGACCTCACTTTTGATGATCACTGTAAATTGATTTCGGATAAAGCCACAAGATCGGTATACAGTCTGTTCAGAGCCTTTTCAGTCAGGGAAGTGATTATTCTTTTGAAAGCATATAAATCATTCATCAGGCCTATGATGGAGTATGGAACTGTTATATTTTATCCTTATTTGCGCAAAACAGTTGATCATATGAAGAAAGTACAAAGAATTTCACGCGAAAACTTTTTCTTCGGGCAACCGGCTACAGATATGATCTCGTACCAGACAGTAAGACTCGTAATCTCAGATTGGGACTTTCTTCTCTTGCTTATAGAAGGCGCGAATTTGACCTCCTAATGGCACATAAAATCGCATATGGAAATTGTCGTTTAGATTTTACTTCTCTGTTCCCCACGAGGAGATCCAACACAAGAGGTGGATGTAGCAAACTAGTCATATTCAGATCAAAGCTTAAGATCCGGAGAAATTTTTTCACTTGCCGTGTCATTCATGACATAGATAAGCTTCTTAGAAAACGATTATTTCCTGCTAAGTTGTCTTCCTTTGAGATTGTTCTAAGGAATTATCTACAGTCACACGATGATAGTTACTAACACGGGTTTGAGTACTACTACCTGAATTTTAAGTTGTGTTGACGTACCTAGTTGTTGTTTGTGTTGATTGTTTTATTATGATTTGCCATAGGGGCAACCCTATGTAATAAATGAAATGAAGTGAATAAAACTCTTATCAGTTGAAAGATAAGTAAGCGCTAAGTAAGCGACTGAATTCTTTTAGCTTACAAGATATCAACAATTTCTGCTATGTAGGGTTACCTCTGAAGTTTTTTCAAAAGTTAAGCTTCTTATAACAGGTGAGAACAATCGATCTCTCATCCATCCAAAGCTACTAAAATTGTACCATTGCAAAAACTCATCATTCTGCAAAATTTATAGCCAGATGAAAGAATCAGTACTTTATCCAAAATCTAACAGTTGCCATGTCCGTACTGGCTTGCCGACTTTGGTTCGTCTACTCTTCAAATTACATATGTATTCTACCTAGTTTCTAAGCCACAAAAAATTAGAATAAAGATAGTCCAGAATCCAGCCCATTGTAGAATTTACGCTTCCTGTGCTCTCGTCAAGAGCTTGAGTTCATTCACTACAGCCCATGTCTTATGCCACTGCCTTCATTGTTTGGTTTTGGTGGAAACGGTGAGCGTTGTGCGAATACAAACAGATATTCTTAATCACATGTTGATCTCTAGGCAGTGAATGCTGGCGTATTTCGTTACAATCCCAAAAATGATCGTGATTATCTAGTGTACGAGATCTACTTAAAAGACAAACATGTGCTTAAAGGCAGTACATCGGCAGAATAAGACCCGTGACAAAACAAGGTCACAGGGTAGGAGCCCCCATATGGAACCTATCGGCCAAAGTCCGATCTTTCTCTGCCGCCTCTAACCCCCGAAATTCCAACGCGGAAGCAGCGCTCATCTCCTGTCCTCTCCGAACCCGCCCACCCCATGGACGTGTGAATTCCACGGTCAGAGCGCCAGCCGCAATGCTATAAGCATGAGGTCCCGAAACGACTCTGCGTCTTCGCCATGGCGGGCTTCGCGTTCACTCGTCCATGGGGTGGGCGGGTTCGGAGAGGAGAGGAGATGAGCTGGTGCGCGAAATTTTGTGGGTTAGAAGAGGCAGAGAAAGATCGGACTTTGGCCGATAGGTTCCATATGGGGGCTCCTACCCTGTGACCTTGTTTTGTCACGGGTCTCATTCTGCCAAGGTACTGCCTTTAAAGGCAGCGTCCCGGCAAAAAGATGGGTGCCGGGTTTTTGTGACGATGTAAAGTAGGCCCCCTACCTAAGCGATGACTGAAGTTCGGAGCGAAAGAGAATGTCTACCAAGCCTGAAATTTGTCCCGAAAGTGGCCCGAATCTTAAGGTATTTGACTACTCGAATATTCGAATAGTTGAATATTCGAGAAAATCCATTTATTCGATTATTCGAATAGTCGAATAAATGAGAAAGGCCTATATTCGAATTCGTTCACTCGACGATTTCGAAAAATGACTTATGTGAATATTCGTTCATTCGAGTAGTTTTGGAAATCGTTATTCTATTCGAATATTCGACTATTGCGTTTGAATATTCGAATATTGCATTCGAATATTCGATAATATCGATTATTCGAATATTCGAATAGTCGAATATTCGAGCAAGTTCAGTTATACGAATATTCGTTCATTCGAATTTTGGAATTTGACCATATTCGAAAATTCGAACTCGAATAATATAAAGATCGGAGATCGAATAATATTCGTTCATTCGAAAATTTTTCGAAAGAACGAATATTATTCGATCTCCGATCTTATATTATTCGAGTTCGAATTTTCGAATATGGTCAAATTCCAAAATTCGAATGAACGAATATTCGTATAACTGAACTTGCTCGAAT
>CATQJL010000001.1:91801364-91892602 GCA_958299035.1 Cylicocyclus nassatus | reverse complement strand
AAGCAGTGGTATCAACGCAGAGTACTAGCGGGTCTTCCCGAGAGCTTTCTCAGCAGACTTAAATTGGAAACACCACAGTGTCCAGTCTTTTATAGTCTAGTGAAGACCCATAAGCTAGCCGCTACTGATGACGCGCGCTTTTTAACCGCCGAACAGTTGAAAATCAGACCGATCATAAGTTGTGTGGGAGGACCAACTGACCGAATATCCTGGTTCTTGAATAAAATCGTTAATCAGCTACTGGACAAAGTTCCGTCCCATTTAACCAATACGAATCATTTCCTGGAACGCTTACGCGATACGAGTTTGCCACCTGATTGCGTAGCAGAGTCTTTTGACGTGGTATCGTTGTACACCAATGTTCAAAATGACGATGCTCTACAGGCAGTTTCAGAGATGTTGAACAACTTTGGTGAAAAGATCCAGACCTTCGGACTGAGTAAACGATCGGTAATGCTCCTGATCAGAGAATGTCTGTCTTGTAACATCTTCAGGTGGTCAGGAACATACTATGCTCAGTTGAGAGGTTTGGCAATGGGACAGAGACTTGCACCAGTGCTCGCGATCTGCTTCATGAGCAGAATAGAAGAACCAGTGTTGTCATGTCTTCCACTTATGTACTACCGTTACATCGACGACTGTTGCATCATAACATCGACACAATCCGAAATGGATGAGTGTTTTCGATTGCTCAATCAACAGTCACAGTACATAAAGTTTACGCGACAACAACCGAAAGATGGTTGGCTTCCTTATCTCAACGTACAGATCAAACTGTTCAACGGCGCCGCGAATGTAAAATGGTATCGTAAAGAAAGTTCTAAGAACATCTTGATAAATGCTTGTTCAGCACATCCAACCGCTGCTTAAAGAGCCGTTATCCGTAACATGCTCCATACAGCAGCGAACGTGTGCACAGGTGAAGAAGAACGGAAGGAATCACAAAGAAGGGCGCTGGAAATCGCTAGGGTGAATGGCTACACGCTCCACAAAAGACGTGCTAAGCCAATCATTCCATTCAATAGCAAACAGCACCAGCAAAAAGTTGCTCTTTGCCTTCCTTTCGTTTCCGACGCGACTAGTGCCGCAGTGCGACGTTGCATTAACCGCGCGAATTTGAAGGGCGATGTCATTTCAATTGACATTCCAAGTGACAACATCAGGAATCGGCTAGTACGTAATAGACTATATGACAACTACTGCAGGGTCCAAGGCTGCGTAGTTTGTCCATCCGGTAAAGTTGGCGACTGCGGTAAAGCTGGTGTAATTTATGAGATCAAATGCATTGAATGCAGCGCCACCTATATCGGAGAGACTGGGAGACCGTTGGGTGTAAGGGTAAAAGAACATCTTGCCAGCAAGAAGAAGGGAAGTCTTACCACTCCTCTTGGTAAACATAGGGTTGAATGTCACGGTGGTAATGACTTCCAAGTTAGATGTACTATACTGGCATACGAGTACGACACTGCTGTAAGAAAAGCTCTCGAGGCATTCTGGATTTATGCGAGAAACCCAAGTATGAACAGCCGGAATGAGTGTATGTCGATTACGAATGACTTTATGCCTTTTGTGACGTTATGCGAGTTGAAGGCCACTAGTGATTAGTCCAAATATGGTATACAATGTATTCCATTATTATACTAGTGGCATCGAAGGACGGCCGCCCTAACATCCGCGCGCCGACGGTGGAGGAGGTCAGTTCGTCTTTCACGTTTGAGACTTTTTCTTGTGATATTCTGGGGCAAAATCGAGGCTGGTCAGGGCTGGTGGAGGATTTTGGTGGGTTAGACACATAATCGTAAATCTCCTACCACTTTAGGCCTTTGAAGAAGACGACTTGTTCGAAACGTTAGGCCGCCACTAATAAAATCTACTAACCTCGGTCGGCTTACTCACCTACTAACACACATTTTATGATTGTCTTTCACTATTTAAGGCTAGTTTCTTGTATAAGAGTTGGAAATGAGTCCGCTATTGTCACAGTGCATTGATTTCTCGTTGTATCGTTAGCTGTCTCACATTCATTATTCGAACTCGCAATGCTTTCACTCGTTATAGTTTGTGTTTTAAAACGGAACGAGTAGATTCTTTGTGACATATTGCGTTTGTCGTATGTTTGTCGTTTGTTTGTTTGTGTTTATGTTTGTCTTTTTGAACATGCATTCACACCTTTTTGTGTATTTGCGTTCTTATTGCATCTATTTGCTAATAATTTACAGCTTTTCCTTGCAGGGAGAAAGCAATAACACAGCACAATCATGGTTGCACTTAACCAAGATTCATTCATGACTTTATCGAATGAGGTGAAGACAGAATGAACAACAGCACGAAGGCACACATCGCCGCGGTGGTATGCCTCCTTATTCGAGCGATCAGCGATCCGTCGCGCGTTTTCGTCGCTAGATTCCACCCAGTCGCGACGATCATCCATCGCGGCGATGGATCGCTGACCGGTATGACCGGCCCTTAAGATTCTAAACCACTTATAACCTGTGTAATTAGCTACACTTTATATGCTATTGAGTATGCAAAGAGAAATCCGATTTGAGAGTTTTGCGCATGCTTAAAATAAAATGAATCTCTTATTTGCCACAATCAGAGTCGAGCTAGAGATGTGGCACGCAACCGCCGGATACGATAATCCCTGAGTGTCTCAGTAGCCAGCAATCGTCTACGAGTTGTAGTGGGCATAATATGTAGCCTTACTAAGCATAATGAGTAACATATTCGTAATTAGCATATTAAAAAGAAACCCGTGGAGAAGGAGCAAATTCTAGTGTTTCGAGATTAGGCCATTTAAGTGAATTGGTTTCTGAACATGTCAACTTTGATTTAGAGGTGAATTACCTGATTTCCTTGTACTCAGTTCAGAGCAACTCTTCTTCTTTGCCCACACAAAGAATCCACTTCAAACAACCTAGAAATGCAAAATAGAATTAGGAGGTAGTCAAAATTTTGTTTTTCTCATTTTTGCATGCAAAAGTTGTGCGTTCAGCAACTGTTACACAATTGAAGAAGACGACATAATAGGCTGGTTTATAATTAATGTATGTTTTCTACGCTTTAAATTTGTATTTAAGTAATTCTTTTCTAGAAAAAAACCTTTCTGGGTGCAATAAAGATACTGTAAGCAGCAGATCTTTGGCTATACAACACATACTTTTGTCTGACTATAGCCATCATAAAGAAGCCTAAAAATTGACAAAAACTCTTTTTTGGAAATACCTTGAGAAAACACAACTTCTTTGAGATGACGTAGGATAGAGCACACTTTACTCTGTAGCCAATACCTGTTGCGTGCCAAACTTGAATTTTACGCATTATTTTGAGAAAACTGCGAAAAACTTGAAAGTACTCAATTTCCTCTGACATCTTGGCGAATTCAAAAATCGACCCTATCTAAAATTATTACATTTTCTCCGCTGAAAAGTGAGAAAACTGTAACGTTTTCCTACTATCAAATGAATGCCTTGCTGCACAGTGCAAAAGTTCTGCTAGCCCCTTTTGCTTAAGAGTATTTACAGCAAAAAAGCCTCAACGATCATTCAAAGTTAGCCATCAAATTTTTCAGCTTAGAAATCTTGAAAAAGTTTGAACAAAAAGCATATTATAGTACAAAACTTTCTAATCCTTAGGCATATGTTTTTGAAATCAATCCCACTATCTTTCGTAAAAATACTGGGATTTACTAGGGTGAGTCAAAAGTAATGAGAACTTCGTATCTCCTTTTAAACCTATTCACAAATTACCTTATTCTCATGTGTATAAGCCGCATCCTTTTCGTTCTATAGGCAAATACGCCAAAGACTGACTGTCATCATGGAGCGCGTTAAGTGAGAGCAGTATGCGATATGGCGACCGCTTCGTGAGACATATGCGCGGCGGCACACCTGGCTCTGCTCGCGTTTAGAGCCAAAGGGGTGCGGCCTATACACCTGAAAATAGGGTAGGTAGAATGTAAACCGGCAAATACTCCAAACGGTATCCGACGGCTTTTCTTCCTCTTTCCAGCAGTCATAACATTCAACCAAATCACTATGTAGTTGATGAAATATTTGCAAAAAGTTTGAACCCAAAGAGTTTGCTGTTCAAATTCTATGGTTTTTTAAGACATAGCAAAAAGATTTTAGATTATGGCAATTTGAAACGGCAAGCGCTTCAATATTTTGCAGGATCAAGGTTTGATAATAAACTATTAGGTCGTTCTGAAAGTAATGTCGCTTTTTTCAAACGTATGCCACATCTCGTGGAACAGAGAAGTGTAAGAGGATCTGGTAGCATTTGATGCAGCATTTCATTCTCTTTCTAAAGGTTATAAAGTTGTTGCAATACAATCAATGAGTTTCCAGAAAAGAGTCAAAACTTGCGACCTATGCTTTTTGAAATGGCTAAGTTTCACAATTTTTCTCAAATTTTATAACAAACCTCAGAAGGAGTCCAAGTATGAATGGATGGAGCAAACCCTACAGGAAACAGCATAACTTTTTTCTACTTTCCAGAGCTCGTCTTAATTTCTGTACAGATTTTTCGATGGAACCACCGAATTTTAGCAGGCTCGTCTCAGACACAAATGCATCAAACGCCAACAGGTCTCTGGATTTTGAAACTTACAAAGATGGATTATGGTTTGACAACAATTTTACAAACCAGACGAGCATTAACGCTTCGGTTTAGCCACTTTCGAAAATTTCGGATACACCTTGGGGTGCCTTGGAAAAGTTGAATTATAATGATTTTATTCCGGAAAACTTGATAAATCGGAAACAAAAAACGACTTTTAGAAAGAGAAGAAAAAGGTGCATCGAATGGCTCCCGAGTAGCTTGCCGGTTGTTGTTCTGTGAGGTTTGACCTGACTAAATGTGGAATTTGATGGCATTGAGAAATTGATTGGAGAATCTCTGAGAAGCAAGCTAAGGAAAGGAAAAAATAACTCTATGTTCTATAATGTTTGCTCTATCTACCTGCCACTTGTACTTTTTCGGAGATTAGGTACAAAAATTTAGAAAAATAGCCGAACTTGACCATGGCAAAAAGCATGAGTGGCAAATTTTGGTAATTTTTCGAGAGATCATTCAACATTATGCAGTGAAATTAGAACCATTAGAAAGAGGATGAAATGCTGCATCGAATGCCTCTAAATTTCTTGGAAACGTTGATTTCACGAATAGTGGCGTTCATTCGAAGAAAGCGACATTACTTTCGGAACGACCCAATATTTTCGAACCTCCCAATTTTGAAAGATTTTGTAAAGTTTGATGCATTTTTGTTTTGAGCGATTTTTTGAAATTTCAGGGCCTCTGGAAAAATGATCCTAAAAAGCTTCAAAATGCTAGTTTTAAAAGACTCAAGAGGTAATTTGCATTAAGCAGGACCTGCTCTTTCTTTAGATAATCGAATTTGTTTGGAATTCTCAAACCAAAAGTTGTGAGGATTAGCTAAACTCACTCAAAGCAAAAATGACGGGTTCAAAATTTGGGAAATTTTTTCGCCAACTAAGAAGTCAACTGAGCCGTCGGCCTGGCTGCTGAAAAGAGAAAGAAACGCTACGTTTAATACAGTTTAGAATACTCTTGTAGCACTATTCCGTTTTTCCATTTCCTGTCCTTTACAATTAACTAAACAACAATAACACAACAGCCACTGAAAACGGCAGAAGTGCAAATTTTAGCTGTTTCTTTCCCTTTTAGCTAAAAGGTGCATCTCACAAAAGCTGTGTTTATGACTGTTCTTCTTCCGCTGTACTTTTTTAAAGATTTTTTTGCGCTTACTCAAAATTGCAAAGCTGAAGTAACTTTTCCTTCATTTGCTTATAACCTCCAAAAAATTTATACAAATCATAGGAAAGGTGCCGCTGTAATGGTGGAAATTTCGCTTTTAAACAAAAGTACTCGCAGAACTTCGTGACCCCGGTTGAAAAATGCCAATTATGACTACTTTCATTCAATTGTTTCTAGCCATCAAATTTTTTCACAATAATTCATTGCAGAAGACTGCTGTAAAAAGCATGGACCCCTCTTTCAAAAGTGAATGATTGCGAGAAAATCCATTGAAAGGAAAGGTTATGTTATGCTAAAGTCATGTTTTCTTTGAAAAATTGGTGAACGAAGCTTTGCAGCCATTTAATACTTCTCAATAAACCCTTTGAGTAGGCCGATCCCAGATTCTGATCCACGCCCATTATCACACGGTAAATTTATTACTAGCTCGTTTAAAAAATTTCAGTAAGCGGCAACACCATCTCAAATAATTTTCATAGCCCAAAAGGACAGAAACTTTTACGAGCTTTTGCATTTTCAAGACTTAGCTTAGTTCTCGAAATTTTTAAAACATCACTCTCATACTTATCGCTTGAAATCCCAAGCTCTTAATAATCCCAGGCCTGAATCTCTATTGTAAACGTTATGTATTAGGTTGAACCGAAAGTTTTGTCGCACCATTTTCAAAAAATCATAACTTCTTTCGATCACGACGATTTTGCGCAACTCAAATTTTGTCTGAAAGCGTAAAGCATGTAGATTCCAAAAGCCCCCCGGTGAGTTTTCGACATGCTTAGGTGGCAGAAATAAAAATGAAAGAACGAGATCATCCGAAATTCGAAATTTTTAAGCAAGAATTCTAGAAATTCAGAAACAGTGCGATAAAATCCAGAAAAGCCATTATCCTAATTTTTCTTACATTTGATTACTAAGTGAGTCAGGTTTGTACTGATCGAGGTCTTCTTTTAGAAGTTATGAATTTTTGAAAAAAAATGCCAAAAAATCCATTTCTTAAGAATTCTTAGGAAATTGATTTTTCGGCATTATTTTTCAAAAAATCACTTTTGAAAAAAGGTCTCGATCAGCACAAACTTGACTCAGATAGTAATCAAATGTAAGAAAAATTAGGATAATGGCTTTTTGGGATTTTATCGCACTGTTTCTGAATTTCTAGAATTCTTGCTTAAAAATTCCGAATTTCGGATGATCTCGTTCTTTCATTTTTATCTCTGCCATCTGAGCATGTCGGAAGCTCCCTAGGGAGCTTTTGGAAACTACATGCTTTACGCTTTCAGACAAAATTTGAACTGATCAAAATCGTCGTGACCGAAAGAAGTTATGATTTTTTGAAAATGGCGCGACAGAACTTTCGGTTCAACCTAATATATGGTCATAAAAAGTTGTTTTCGGCTCAGCTCAGAATCCCCGATTTTCTCCGGCTCTTGCTACAGTCATGTTGCACTACTTGAAGTTTGTTTCTGCCACTTCTCCCTAGACGATTCCCACAATTCAAAAGTTTGTATCTGCTCATCTCAGTTTTTATCGGCAATCCTTTATATTTCTAACTTTTTTAAATGACATATGCATTGATCAGCTGTTCCCTTCTAACTTCCGGGTAATTCTGTGCGCACGCGTAATACAGTGCTGGCCATAGCTATAAAGCCACCCTAAAAATGACTGTAATTTGCTCTCTCTGCTCAAAATTATCTTAAAAACCACTTTTCTGTGTGCAAACTAACGTCATATCATTGACCAGAACGACTTCCCAATCCATTGATTTTGGCCGGATAAAAATCGAAAAATTTGAAAAAGGGGGTTCCCAAGGCTGGTCACAGCTATAAAGCCACCTCTCATTTCTAATCAGTACTACGTTTTTTCAGGCTGAAATTTTTGTACATTTATAATATTAAAATATAAAACATTTATCGCACTTGGAAGCAGTTGCCTTTTCAAAAAGAAGATTCATCCTGCATTTTCTGCTTCAAAATGTATAAAAAGTTATAATGTTTGGAAAAACTGCCTTTCCACCGAATTCTCAAGCATTGTTTGACTCAAATGAAGGTCCTAGGCTTCGCCGATCAGCTGCAATGAATATGGTGAAAAGCGCAGGAGTCAACATGGCGTAGTCGCTGATATTGGTAAACGAGCCTCAACCTCACCTCCACGTAGACGAGTTTTCGAACCGCGGAAATTGAGTTCCAATGCCCGAAAAGCTCCGTCACGTGCTCAGCACATCGCCTGTACAACGATAGACTCGTGCGCATAGCTTGAACGTCATCGCAACTCTCAGGATTTTGGTTCCGCCTTGGACGCCTTTTTTCCAAAAATGAGTGGTGCACTCCGCCTGATCGTGACACACTCTGGCCTCTCGATCGAGCGGAAAACCGTTCAAAACTTCAAAATTCTAGTATTCCTGACAGTTTTGTAAGATTTGACTTGAAAAGGAGTTCAAAGCAGTAAAATTTGAAGTCATGTGAGACACACTGCACACAACCGAACTGCAGACAAGGCTTCAATGTTACAAATACGTCTTTGTAAAAAGCCTGACAGCCTCTGCATGAGTACGTCACCATGCAAACAAGGGGTCAACTTCCAACAGAGAATTTTCGCGCGTCAGAAATCGAGATTTGCGTTTCGGAAGGTAAGATTGAGCTTCGTTCATCAATACCAGCGACTACGCCATGTTGACTCCTGCGCTCTTTACCATACTCATTGCAAAGACTCGGCAAAGCCTAGGACCTTCATTTGAGTCAAACAAATGCTTGAGAATTAGGTGAAAAGGCAGTTTTTCCAAACATTATAACTTTTTATACATTTTGCGCGTTTAGACGTTCTTTGAAAAAGCAGAATGGTAAATCCAGTTTACCTCACACTGTTTTCCCTGCCGCGTACTTTTTGCAGACGAAGTATGGATATGAAAAGAGTTTCTGCAAAATCTCTATAAATCTCGGCAAGAAATACTACTTACAGCTAATAGATGTGGGTGAGCCAAATTTTTTGCTCTCCAGAGAGGATGTCATAAAACGTTTTACTGCTTACACAAGTTTCCACAATATTGCAGCTTCGAAAATCAACTCTCTTTCATTCTGTCAACCATTGAACGGTAAAGGTTTTTGGTACAGTCTTTCGCAGCTGTGGAAGGGTAGCACTGAAGACATCTAGTAAAGTGATGAAACTTATTTGGGCAATCTAAAGCTTCTGCTAATATTGGACTCTCTCACAATTTTGCTTTATGATATACGCTTGATCCACGTGTGGTATGTACATACAGTAGTGAGTTGAAGTAGTTTTAGCGTTCTTCATCAACTTTTATGTATGGTTAGCATCACGAAGTACGATACAGATTTCAGTGCAATCGTTTATTTTTTGTTACGGATGGGACTTCTGCATGGTGAGCCAAGCTACGAATGTGATGGCATAACATTGTCTTCTTCCGGCTAAAAAGCAAATGGAAGCATGATTGCTTATATGCGCGGTTCTAATAATCCCATAGTTTTTGTTTGTCTCAAAAAAGCTCCGTTCTATTCATTTTCAGGAACTTGAAATGCTATTTGATAAAGTAATCAAACCCTCCAGAGATGTGCTCAAAATCCGCAAATATGATCTACTCAAAGCTAAAACTAACAACATTAGCCAAAACATTGAACCTGCTTCCTATTCAATCATACGGACCTTCAACTTTTTACTGTATGTGCAAACTTTGCATTTTACTTCGTTTAAGTAGCAAAAACAAGCAAAAAACTGCGGAAACATTACTTTTTGTTATTTGTACTTCTGATATTTCTTGAAAATTAGAACGCTGGAAATATAAATTTATGATAGTTTTTTGAGAGTGTCTAGTATGGGAATACCCATAAGGAAACTGTTTAGCACTTTTGGCAGAAGCAGATAATTTTATCTTTTTCTAGCTAAAAAGCAAACTTCACGTGGATCAAGCGTGGATCATAAAGCAAAATTGTGAGAGAGCCCAATATTAGCAGAAGCTTTAGATTGCCCAAATTAGTTTCGTCACTTTACTAGATGTCTTCACAGCTGCGAAAGACTGTACCAAAAACCTTTACGTTCATCATGGTTGACAGAATGAAAGAGAGTTGATTTTCGAAGCTGCAATATTGTCGAAACTTGTGTAAGCAGTAAAACGTTTTATGACATCCTCCCTGGAGAGCAAAAAATTTAGCTCACCCACATCTATTAGCTGTAAGTAGTATTCCTGGCCGAGATTTATAGAGATTTTGCAGAATCTCTTTTCATATCCATACTTCGTCTGCAAAAAGTACGCGGCAGGGAAAACAGCGTGGGGTAAACTGGATTTACCATTCTGCTTTTTCAAAGAACGTCTAAACGCGTAGGGGACTATGTGTCACCGAATAGGCTCCGCCCCGCGCGGATAGCTGGTACAAATTCGCAATGCCTGGAGGCGTCACCGTCTCGTCTCGGTGACATATAGTCTTCTACCTCGTCTAAATTGATGCTGGATGTATGTTTTCCTCATTTTTTTTCAAGTTGGGTGTACCATGTAATAAAGTGAAAAATAAGGTGTATATGCTTCTAATTATATGTGATTAAATTTGTGATTGTTTTTTATAAAGTAAAAGTTTTGAAGCAAATTCATTGAATACGGACACAAGTAAGACGCAAGCGATCTGATATAAGTATCAATACATTTGCGTAAACGGCTTTCAATGTGTAGGTACAAAAACCAAAACGAAAGAAGCTCATTATTAGGTTGGCTAAGTATTGTGTTTACAATGCAGTTCGCAGAAATTTTACGGACAGTTTTTTTGTTCAGTGTCTAGTATATTTCCAGAGATTTCAAGAAGAAACAAGGTTATACATTTCTCAAGTAAAAAATCACTTGCCATCAAAAAAAAAGCCGGAGATTGAAGATAATCGATTTCCTTGGGCAAGCAGAAAGTTGTTTAGACATTTACAGGAAGTTGCCAAACCCACGCAAAGCTCGAAGCCGAAAGTTGAAGGATGTAAATGCTCAAAAAGTTAAAAAAAAAAACTAAACCTCCTCCAAAAATCTATTACGAATCTTTTATAATCGCGGTCAATGTATATTGGTTTCGAGTACCGTACGCCGAAAGTAGCATCGCCACGATCGTTAAGCGCAAAGCGGTGATGCTACAATGCGCCGGACTATTTTCGGCTACGGTATTCAAAACCAATACACATTGACCGCGACTGTACCCGCTCAGGTATATGCATTTACACTTAAAACTTTTGTATAACAGAGCTGCGTTTTTTCCTTTATTGACGGAAACTTTCCACGAGTATGTTTACCAGAAGCTTGGGTAACTGGCGCAATTTTTAGCCTTCTACAAGTGCTGGGCTACGAAAAAATTTAATATAGCTTCCGCTATTCGTATTGTCATGCCAGAAATATTAGGTTGGCACATAAGTAATGCAACTTTTTATATAACTTTCGTCTATTTGAACGTAGCGCATTCATTTTTTGGCAGTATAAGGAATATGATGTAAGCTTCTAATGCACACATTTTTGCCGAATTTTACCACCTTATGTGAGTATTACGGTAGGTTTACGGTACTATGGGAAAAATTTTAAAATGCATCAGATTTTGCTGAAACTTGGCCTATAGGGCTTATTTGACATGCTGATCACAAAAATGAGATCCATTTCGCATGAAAAGGCCTCGTTCGTGAGATCAAAAGATGAATCTTATTTTAGCAACAAATGGATATGATATTCGTGTTTACCGCATAGGATTACCCTATGGTGCAAAGTTATAGGTAATTCTGACTTTTCGCAGTTTAGTTATTGACAAATTGCCTTCAAAACTTGACGCATTTGACTTGTTCAACTTCTCAAAGGCGCCCCACCTTAATTTGCGTTTAAATTTCATTTCTTTTTCACTGATTCCAGTGTGCCAACTTCCAGCTACATGCTGCCTATAATTGCTTTTTCATATGTTTGAATCAGGTTTCGTAGGGCTTCATGCTTGCCAAAAAATCGTGAAACCTCGATTTTCAGCAGTTTTCAAAAAATGCTTAGATTTTTTGTACTAGGTTATCAAAAATCAAACGGTTTGCGCAGACTTGCAGCTTACATCACGATCTACATGATGCCACAAAATGAGATTGCTACATAAAGTACGAAAAAAGTTACGGGAAAAGTTGCAAAACTTATGTGCCAACCTAATATTTGTCATAATATTAATATCTGTCAAAAACTAACTTTTGTAGAGGGCCAAATATTTACAGTGCACTCCTAAAAGTTTGTAATCAACTACATATTAGTCTAGCATCCAGCTCCGCATTTCTATAGCAAAGCATGAAAATTTCTTGTTTGAATCCTAGGCGAGAAAAATACACCAACCTTATGTTTTGGGATGTGAGCAATACATATGTGCGTGAGCGAATAGAGAACGTGGCTAGTCTTGGGCAGAATTCCGATTTTGCTCTATTTCTCTGGCTTCGGATATCTTTAGTTTCCTTTAAAAATTCCGCCTTAGTTATGAAGATGTCTGAACATTATTTAGCAGAAATTTTTTCACTACTCAATGGTACCTCGATGCGTAGTCTGTAAGAAATATGACTGTATGGCTTTGACCTGTTTTGGTGCTAGACTTATGTTATATTAGGTTGGTCCGAAAGTTCTGTCCCACCATTTTCAAAAAATCGTAACTTCTTCCTAACACAATGTTTTTGCAAGAGTAAAATCTTGTTAGAAAGAGCAATTCATGTACTTTCTAAAACGGAGTTGCTGCTATTCATTAAGCTCTGAATGCAGAGATAAAATTGGGGAAAAGAATTCATTTCAATTTCGGAATTTTTAAGCAAGCCCGTTAAAAAATCCAAAAGTGTGCCATAAAATCCAAAACAACCAGCATCCTAAATTTTTTGATCCCTTCTTTCCAACTGAGCAAAATTTGCGCTGATCGAGCTCTTTTGAAAGAAGTTATGATTTTCAAGAAAAAATGCCAAAAAAATCAGTTTCTTAAGAAAATTGATTTTTGACAATTTTTCAAAAAATCATAACTTCCCGAAGAACAGCTCGATCAACGCGAACTTTGCCCAGCCAGAAAGAGGGGGCGAAATAGTCTAGGATAGTGGCTGTTATGGATTCTATGGCACTGTTTTGGATTTTTTAACGGGCTTGCTTAAAAATTCCGAAATTGAAATGAATTCCTTTCCCCAATTTTATCTCTGCATTTAGAGCTTAATGAATAGCAGCCCACTCAACATCTGAAAGTACATGAATTGCTCTTTCTAATAAGATTTTAAACTTGCAAAAACATTGTGTTATTAAGAAGTTACGATTTTTTGAAAATGGTGGGACAGAACTTTCGGACCAACCTAATATATCAATAATTTCATATATACAAAGTGGATAAAAATCTTTGGTGTTTTGTATAGGAAAGAACACTTGTGTGTCCAGCTATCGATTAATTCTATAGTGTGGAAAACCGTATTTAAAAACCTAGTTTTGGCTGTTCTTTTCGATAGATCACTATATACAATACCGCTCATAATTCGTCAAAAAAGTCGCCGGACTGCGGCGCACTCCGCCGCAGTGCGCCGGAGTGTGGCAGAGTGCGCCGCAGTCCGGCTACTTTTTTGACAAATTATGAGCGGTATTGTATATTGTTGCAAGAAAGAATTATGCAAGAGTAATAAGTCTGTATGCCTTATGTTGCCTGCATGTTCACTGAAAAATTCGAATTATATGTTTTAACGATGAGATGATAGAAAATAAGGAAGCAGTTGGATCCCCAAGTTTGGAGCTCTTCATTCACATACGAGGCTTCGAAGAATATATTTTCGTTTCAAAAATAAGGCATAAAGTAATTCAGAAAATTGACTGATATGTCAAGCTAGTAAAAATTCTTTATATTCCGCTTCGCAGAGTAGCTAGAAGAAAGGAGACGCCTACGTCAAATCTTCGTCTGGAATATCAACTGTCAGTGCACAAAGCTTTCCCGCTTCGGAAAAGTCTTTCTCCGGCGATCCATAAAGACCAAGCCATTAAGGAGGCGGACGGAAAAAGCTAATAGTAATTATCCCCACCCTATTTATTCAAGTGCCACAAGTTTTCTCATCTACCAATCCATATACACCGTTAAAGAGCTTACGGAACGGGAATTCGAAGTAAACCGTCTCGTCTGCCGCGACTGCCTATTTCCGGTGCAGACTACTCGAGTTGCAGTGGTCTTCCGGCCTCCGAGGAAGACGAAAGGCGTCGAAACGTAAGGCCGTGGTTGGAAGAAATAAAGACCACTTCTCAAACCTGTACGGCACAAAAGAAATTTGAACTTAAACCGTCTCTTTTTTCCTAGCGCGCCTTTAATCGGAGATACATGGCATTTAAACTGAAAACAAGCGTGTTTCGTGAGGAAATCTCTGCGAAAGAGTGGATGAAGACACTTGATTGTCTAACTGTGTCATAGAGCAAGACTTTGCCAGCAAACGTAGACCGTCTTTTTTCCCAGCTTTCCTATCCTTTCAGTGGAGCGCAAAGTAATCGCTTAAAATTAGCTAATGCTGAATCTAGATTTAAAAAAACTTTATATTCGAGTTCACAGGAAAGCTGGAAAAGCGGACAGTCTACATCATCAGTCAAATGCACACGTTCCATGATTTCGACTTGTCGATTGATCAGAGAATAAGCGACTCTGCTCCCCCTATCGCACCAGTGGTAACGGCTCTACGTCATAACCTCAAGACCTTATACAAATACTTTACACGCAAAGTGACAGTAGCATTGTGACTAGCTGAGCTGCTGCCTAATTTTCTTCGCCTCAAAGCTGTTTGGTCTTTAGCTTAACGCGAGGTCAAAATACTTTTTAACTTTTGTGCATCACAATTTGCCGAGGGTAACAACCGTTTTTCCAATGTTAGTCAGAAATGTGAATACGCCATCAAGAAAGCTCGAAAAGCTGGTTGAAAATTGTGTAGTGAGATCAGCACGCTTGAAAACCTTGCTACACAAATTTTCTGATTTTTTTGAAATTATTTTATCGCAAGGCGTATTCCACAGTGACGCTGTACGCTAAAAGTTCATACCTAACCCTACAGTAATGAAGAAGGATTGGTGGTCCGCTCCATACTGTGAATCAAGTTGAACCAAAGTTTGCCCTTATACGATTCGGCTCACTTACCGTATGCACACCAGATGGCAATGCCGCATGAAGGGTTATTAATTAGTGGTCGGTGCACAGAAACCCTGCTGGGTCGAAGTTGAGCCATGTTTTTGACTTCGCCCCCCTTAACGTATAACTACCGTAATCGCTCCAAATGAAACCAGTGCGTAGCAGGTAGACTGTACGCGATCTGCGCCCCAAATAATCCCAGTGTATCAAGTTTCGATCAACTTTTCTCTGTATACCGTAAACCTACCGTAACCTTGCCGGATGTCATCGCAGTATGAAATGTAGTCAAATCCATATCCAGTGCCCCGAATGACCCCACTGGCCTTAATTTTGGTAAATTTTGTGATTTTCTCTTGTCTACTCTAAACTTACGTAGGCCGAATCGGTGTCGTGAACAGCGCACTGAATAACTCGCTGGCACCAGATTTTACAAAATTTCAAAGTTTTATGAATTAATCACGATAATACCACATTTGGATATGGGCTCCGGAACAGAAACGGCTTGTTGGGCTTCTCTATGCCGCACGACTTTTCTATGGAAATTCCATCTTCATAAAGAAAGAACATCGTCGATGGACATGAGAATCGCCCAACGGAACAACTCATGCGGAAATTGACCACGTTCTCACCAGCCGAAGATGAAGCTTGCTTGATGTCTCAGTAGTTCCATCCTTCTGCAGCGGCTCCGATTACAACCTCCTTCCAGCGAAGGTACGATTGAGTCGAAAGCTGGAAAAAATTCTACCATAGTACCGCAAGAAGGAAGAATGCCGTTTATGACGGTAAACAGGCTGAAAGAGCTCATATCAAGTTGTGACTGGCCCATCGAGGATGACCCGACGTACGACTACGTCCGGCTTCTGAGTGCGAGCCTGCGAAAAGTACGAGTACCTTCGAGAAGAACTTGGAACGAGCTTTGAAGACGACCAAGAAATTGCTCGAAAGAGGAAGATTTCTGAGGCAGGATCTGAATTCAAGCCATCTCGAGCGACTGATAGCCAACACCAGTTGCAGAACAACTTTGCAAGAGGATCTCAGGAAATACGAGCAAGTCAAGATACAGAAAGCAGCCGAAAGGGGACGAGGTCTCAAGAAGTGCCGAAGGGACCTCTGTAAATATCACGTACCGCTGGCTGCACTATTGAACAAAGACCGAGCTTCCTTCTTTCCGATACAAGATGGAATCCATTGCGAAGAACTTCTACACCAAAATCTTCCACACATTAACACCCGTGTCGATGCCCGTTCTTCTCATTGAAGAATTAACACCACGAATTCTACCTGCTAAAGAGCGCACGGCGATTTAGACCATGAAGACTTCCACGGCTCCAAAACCAGACCATCTTTCCGTGGAATTACTGCGAGCCGGAGAACAAAGTGTGCACGAGATTCTCGCGTCGCACATGACGTCTTACCTTCAAAAAGAAAGAATGCTGTACAAACTTTTCACTAAGATTATCCTCGCTTGCAAATCTAGGGCACTGGATGAAGCCTAACCACAGAAAGAATCTGGGTTTTGACAAGGATTCAGCTGCATGGACCACATCCAAACGGTTTAGAGGACCATAAAAGTCCTCCGAGAATATTAACTGCTTCTCGTCCTGACCTTCGTCGACTACGAGAAAGCCTTCGACAGCGTCGAAACGAACGCCATTCTGTCAGCATTAGTCGATCAAGGAGGGATCCAGCTCACGTAAGGACACTAGCCGACTGCTATAAGGATTGTACAAGAGCAAAGCTGCTATTCCCCTGACCATCCCATCTGGGAAGGGGGTTCGATAATTCGACACGATCTCGCCGAAGCTGTTCACCGCGGCCTTGCGGTGGGTGATGAAGGTCATTGGACTGGGACAAGAGAGGCAAACGAGTCGATGAAAGATTCCTATCGAACCTTCGTTTTGCGGACGACGTCGTTCTCTTCACAATCAGTATCACTGAAGCAGAGACGAAGCTGAAGGAATTGAACAAAGAAGGGAAGAAGATTGGATTGCGCTAAACTGGGAGAAGGCTTAGTTCATGAAGAACGCCCCTTGCGAAGATGCAGAATTGGAAGGGTAGGCACCCCTTATTACGGAGGCGTCTTCTTACGTGTAGGACGTTCGATGAACTGGAGAACGACTTGAGCAAGAACTTATCAGGAGGAGAAGAGCAGCCTAGCAGCCTGGGCCGCCTTCGGGCTTCTGAAGGAAACCGCTGACCAACTGAAAGACCCGGAACTTTGTACCCACCTGTTCCAGTCAACCGTTCTCCCCGCGCTCTGTTAGGCAGCTGAGATTTGAGCTGACACCTAGCCATGTCGAAAGCTTTGAGGACCACCCACAGAGCTAAAACGTAATCTACTGAAGATAACCCGACACAAAGAACATCTTGTTGGACTTTGCAGTACGGAATTGAAAAGAATGTCCCGTCTTAGTGACCCAGCGGATTACGTTGCGAAAGCGAACCGATGGGCCGGCCACATCATGAGAAGAACAGACTGGACACTGAGAACATCGGAGTGGATTCCTCGCGAAGCGAAACGTCCCCGAAAAAGACCTCCAACCAGAGGTGCGATGGGGAGAGCCGGGCCCACCGAAAGTGAAGGTGGTTTCAACTACCACTGGCCGGCCAAAAGTGAAGGTGGTAATGTCAGACACTCACCTCCCAAAAACGTCGACGGGGGGGGGGTAGAAGGACGAACAGAGCTATCCTTCTAGGTCGAACTGTGACCCAAGGCCCTCTTTAGGGCCACAGATACGACGAATATTAAAAATATTTATAAATTTTATTTGTAAAAATTTAAAATAGACGTGTTTAGTAAATGGTGTATTTGGAAGTAAAACTTAGCGAAACTGTACGGATTTTATTAAGTAAATTTTGTCATAACGTACTGCGAAGGAAGTAGGTCGATCTAGGCAGTAACGGCCGAGAACCAGAATTTTGAATATTTAAATAGTGAAAAATCATGCGAAATTTCCACCGTTACAAATCTGTTGTTTGAAGATGTCAGCAGTTGCGACTTCATAGGTTACAAAGAGTAAATGGTGCTCTTTCAGCTAGTGAAAGAGTCGAGTGGATTTGAGAGATAGTCGTTGAAAACCAGAATTCTAAAAATTTACGTTATTTTTGGGTGTTTTTTGACAGTTGGCAGTTAAACTCATCTAAATCTTGAAAGTGAAAGTGTGTGATGTTGCGACTTTATAGGTTTTGTAGACTGAGGTTTGCCTTACCTGAATATATCTTAGCCGTACCGATTCACTGAAACAGTGCCGAGATCCAGAGTCTTGAAAAAGCAGGTAAAAAGCGCTTTTTGAAATTCAACAGCTCATACCTTCTTCAGAGCTGCATGAATCATGTTGCGACTTCACAGGTTAGATTCTTCTCATCAAGAGCTTTCAGAAGATATATAATATGTGGGGGTTTAGAGCCTCCTACGAACTATGCCCGTGGGGGGAGCCTTTTCATACCAAAGTCTCCCCCTAGCCCACTTTAATGTATTGGAGAATCGGCTCCCACTATCGCAGCTCTGCCTCCAACCAGAGGTGCGATGGGGGGAGCCGGGCCCACCAAAAGTGAAGGCTGTCCCAGCTACCACTGGCCGGCCAAAAGTGAAGGTGGTAATGCCGAACACTCACCTCCCTAAAATGTCGACGGGAGGGGGGGGGGGGAAGGAGGGAGCATTAAGGTCTATCCTTCCAGGTCGTTGCCGCCAGTGCGCGGAAAATAAGCAAAACAACGTAAAAAAAGATTATTGAAAGCATGTTTGTATCGGCATATATAAAACAAACGTGTTTAGTAGATGGTGCATTTGGAAGTAAAAGTTAGCGGGGCTGTACGGATTTTATTAAGTAAATTTTGTCATAACATACTGCGAAGGAAGTAGGTCGATCCAGGGAATAATCGCCGAAAACCAGAAATTTGAATAACAAAATAACAATAAATTATAAATTCACACTTTAATAAATCTTGCGGTTGAAGATGTCAGCAATTGCGACTTCATAGGTCTTGAAGAGTAAGTAGTGCTCTATCAGATAATAAAAAAACGAGTCGTATTGAGGGATAGTCGGAAACTAGAATTTTAAAAATTATGCCGTTTTAGCGCGTTTAATGACAGCTGACTGTTAAACTCATATAAACCTTGAATGTGAAAGTGTGTGATGTTGAGATTTCATAGGTTTTGTAGAGCAAGGTATGCCTTATCTGAATATATCTTAGCCGTACCGATTCACTGAAACAGTGCTGAGATCCAGGGTCTTGAAAAAGTAGGTAAAATAGAGTATTTTGATATTTAACAGCTCATAACTTTTTAAGAACTGCATGAATCATGTTGCGACTTCATAAGTTAGATTTTCCTCATCAAGTGTTTTCAGATGATATAAAATATGTGGGGGTTTGGAGCCTCCTACGAACTATGCTTTGGGGGAGCCTTTTCATACCAAAGTCTCCCCCTAGCCCACTTTAATGTATTGGAGGGGAGAGACTTTGTGATGAAAAGGCTTTCCCCCCCCCCTCCAGGCGTAATTCGTAGGAGGCCCTAAACCACATATTGAATATCGGTTGAAAGTTCTTGATGAGAAATCTAACCTATGAAGTCGCAACATGAGCCATGCAGTTATTAAAGGCAGTGCGTCGGCAGAATGAGACCCGTGGCAAAAGAAGGTCACAGGGTAAGAGCCCCCGTAATGGAACCTATGGGCCAAGGTTCGGTCTTTCTCTGCCACTTCTAACCCCCGGAATTTTAAAGCGAAAGCAGCGCTCATCTCCTGTCCTCTCCGAACCCGCCCACCCCATGGACGAGTGACTCCCACGGTCAGAGCGCCAGCCGCAATGCTATAAGCATGAGGTCCCGCAACGACTCTGCGTCTTCGCCATGACGGGCTCCGCGTTCACTCGTCCATGTGGTGGGCGGGTTCGGAGAGGACGGGAGATGAGCGCTGCTCTCGCTTTGAAATTTCGGGAGTTAGAAGTGGCAGAGAAAGATCGAACTTTGGCCCATAGGTTTCATTATGGGGGCTCCTACCCTGTGGCCTTGTTTTGCCACGGGTCTCATTCTGCCGACGCACTGCCTTTAAGAAGCTATGAGCTGTTAAAATTCAAAATAAGCTTTTTTACCTACTAATTCAAGACCCTGAATCTTAGCGCTGTTTCAGTGGATCGGTACGGCTAAGATATATTCTGATTAGGCAGATCTTACTCTACAAAGTCTATGAAATCGCAACATCGCACACTTTCACATTCAAGACTTATATGATTTTACAGTCAACTGTCATTAAACACGCTAAAATGGCGTAATTTTTTAGAATTCTGGTTTTCGGCGACTATCTCTCAAATTGACTCTATTTTTCATCGTATGATAGAGCACCATTTACTCTTCAAAAACTATAAAGTCGAAATTGCTGACGTCTTCAAACACCAGATTTATAACGGTGAAAATTTCTCATGATTTTTCGTTACTTATTATTAAAAATTCTGGTTCTCGGCGGTTATTTCCTGGATCGACCTACTTTCTTCGCAGTAGGTTATGGCAATTTTTACTAAATTAAATTCGTACAGTCTCGCTAAGTTTTACTTCCAAATACACTATTTACTAAACACGTTTATTTTGAATATATTATGTATGCCGCCGTATACACAAAGATATGCTTTCAATAATCTTTTTTGCGTTTATTTTGCCTATTTTCCTTCCTTGGCGTTCAGCGAAAAAAAATTTTTTTTATAAAAGTGAAGATGGTCGCCCTGTACCAGCTCAAAGTGAAGGTAGGGGGAAACCGGCTCCCACTATCGCACCTCTGCCTCCAACGAAATAGGTAGACGTGTTCGTGGAACAGATAGACCAGCTGAGAAATCAACTGAATACGATTTTCGCATTTGAAACCCGTGAACGCAGCCACCGACGACGACCAAGAAGATCGTGGAATTCGGAAGCGAGGGACAGGGAAAGTGGAAACTCCTGTACTGGGGCTCACATCACGCGAGGACGGGCCATCAGTATCTATTTAAGTATGCCGAGCCTTGGATTCAATGCAATCTTCTGGTTCAGTACAGAAAGAGAGGAAAATTGCACTTTTTTGAGGTGCTTGATTCAAAATTTTCTGAAAGCGTATGGCCACGATACAGGGCGGTTAAAAATATTTTTAAAAACTGAACTTTCAGTTTTGGTCACTGAGTTCTGCTAAGACATCTACTAAAATTTTAAATTTGTTTCTTGTTTTCAATTTTATGAAACACATTTTTTTCTAAAAAAAAAGCTGGCAGTGTCTCTGCGAATGTTACCAATTTCGATTTTCAAAATTGACTTCTCAATTCTGCTTCATATTGATTTTCTAAAATGTTTTATGCAATAGTACTTTTGATATACATAACAGTAAGCATATTCTCAAATTGATTAGTTTGTTTGGCATTTTCAAAACAATTCTTTTCTAATGGTCCAGGAATTGTAGAGGACTGTGAGAAAAACGTGGTGTTCCCTTGAGCTTGGGGGCACAGGATCAATCTCAAGTATTAGGATATTAGAACCTTCACAACATAGGCAGAAAAAAAAGAGTACAGATATCTGAAGCAGCCAATAACGCTTCAGATCCCCCTCCTCCAGCGGGGATGTACGTGCATACGGGAATTAGCAGAATTACTGTGTGGCAGCCAATGCCAGCGCAACTTAAGTCCCTGTGCATTGCTATCTGGTCAGGAGCACTCTATGTAGTGATTGTGGGCATGTATGCGGGACGGGAGAGCAAGCTTAAAATATGTGGTAACAAGGATGCCATGAAAGACCTAAGGTGTCACACTGGAAGGCTACATCTGTAATGACTTTGTACGATTTAAAGAAAGTACCCTTTGCTTCAATCAAATCGGCGGCAAGGCAATCTCCGTGAGACTGCTCGCGTCCTCGTCCTCCTCCGCGCTTCCTCGCCAACATGCTCTCTGATCATTTTCTAGCCTTAATTAGGTCACGGAGCTTCTTCTTCCAGTCATGGGTGCGAAAGTGTGAGAATTTGCTCACCCCCTCTTCACCTCTGAACCGGGACCGAGGTGACCCCTTCACCAAAAGCCGAGGAAAAAATTAACAGTGAGGTGAGGCTAAGCAAAGGATATTTGTGCGGGAATTGTTTGTAAACCGGAAAGGAGGAAGATTTTTAGGGATTCACGAACTTCTTAAAGGAAACAATAGTAGCTTCTGCAGTTGCACAGCAACGTCAGCAAGGAATGTTCCGTGGAACAACGTTTTTCTCTAGTTTCAGGGAATGATTAGTCTGAGCGTCCATTCATAGAAGTACCTAGTGAAAGGTGTGCCTAATGATTTCTGGATCATCTTGT
The DNA here is from genome assembly GCA_958299035.1 of Cylicocyclus nassatus. Classification (NCBI taxonomy): domain Eukaryota; kingdom Metazoa; phylum Nematoda; class Chromadorea; order Rhabditida; family Strongylidae; genus Cylicocyclus; species Cylicocyclus nassatus. The sequence goes on along the minus strand of CATQJL010000001.1, from coordinate 91,870,439 downwards.
ACGCCGAGATAGTCACCATTGAAACCGTGTCGTCCTCCGCTTTTAAAATACAGGGTGTCCGTAAAGTATGTATACACTGTTTGATCGTTAATATCTCTTTTTTCAAGAAGTCTTTTGCCATGTTTCAAGTACCATTTTGTAAAGCTGGCTTCAACTTAGATTTACTGTATGGAGCGAATCACCCATCTCTCTTCATTACTGTAGGATTACGGTGGAAACTTCAAAGAGGGTTTTGAGCCATGAAAGGCCATATTTTGCCTCAAGAAGGAAACAAAACAGCCTGAAAACTTTTACGCTAGGCTAATTAGAGTTGCTGATTGGAAGTGTAAAGTTCCCAATTTATTATGATGCTTCATTGAAGAGTTATGCCAGGTAAGAGGTAGCGGCCATTTTTCCAATGTTCCTAAAAAGTGCGGTTACACCGTTTATAAAGCTTCGCAATCTTGTGGATAGTTGAGTATTGAACTCAGCATCCGTAAAAACCCTATTACACAAGTTTTCACATTTTTTTTTGAAAAATTTTGAAACGACAGCTTTTCCACATTGACACCATATGTTCCAAGTTTCTACCGTAATCCCACAGTAGTGAAGAGAGGTGGGTGATTCGTTCTATAATGCAAATCTAAGTTGAAGCCAGCTCTACAAAATGGTACCTGAAGCAAGACAAAAGACTTTTTGGGAAAAGTGATGTTAACGTTCAAACAGTGTATACATACTTTACGGACACCCTGTATATATACCTTGTCTAAGGTCCGTAAAAAAAAGTGCCGTATGAAGGGTGGGTGAGACTTTTATAATGGGAGTGCTCAAGTAGACGTTTGTTTACAATGGTAAAAAAGCCTCCACTTGAGCACTCCCATTATAAAAGTCTCACCCACCCTTCACCCGGCACTTTTTTCAATGGACCCGAAGCAAGTATATAATATCTAAAAGCGAAGAATGAGATAGTTCCAATGGTGATTATCTCGGCGTACAAGATGTTGATCTACAAAAGTTATGAATTTTTTTATGTTAAAAACTCGAAAAACTCCAAAAATTACTAGGCACACCCTTCACCCAGGCACTTTTTAAGCGAATCTTAAACATGCTATTTATTTTCTGAAAGCGGAGGCTAGGCAGTCCCGAAGGTGACTATTTCCCTGTAGTATTTGTTCATCTACAGAAGTTACAGATGTTTTTATCTCAAAAACTCGTAAATATCCAGAAATCACTACCCACACCCTTAGCAGGCACTTTTTTCGATAGACTTTGACAAACTATATATTCTGAAAGCGAAGGACAAGATGGTTTTGAAAACAATTTCCTTGCTAACGTTGCTGTTCATCTACAGAAATCACGATGGCCCGTAGTAAAGCTCGATCAGTTGAGGTGAACTCAACATAACCCATCAGTTCACCGCACGTGAGGTGAACTGATGACCGCCCACCCTACCGTGCTATAAGATGGTCAAGTCAACTGATAGTTGACGATCTGTCCACGTGCTGCAGTCAACTCTTCCACATCAGTTCACGTTCAAGTCACCTCAACGTGAACGGATGTTAGAGTGATCCAAATAGTGTGTAGAAGAGGAGACGCAGACAAGAGGTGACTGCATCTAACATAAGTTGCTCCTGAGTAACTTACGATACACACAGCTTTGCCAAAAAATGCAGAAAAAACCGGCGCGAAACTGCACAACCGCGCCCGAAAAGGAGAGGATCGATGAACAGCTGATTTTGGCGAGGAAAAGAAAAAAACCTCTTTTTCTTTTTTGTAGATTTTACTGACTTTTTTCTTTGACAAACTGCTCAAGGCAAGAATTTGTAGATTTATTTCGTTGGATTTATGTTGCAGTTATTTCAATTTTCCATAAAATTTTCGTCAAAAAATGCGTTTTTGTGTCATCCATGTTTTTTCTAGGCGAAATCCTTGATAGCGGTCATCATCGATTTTCCGATGGTGGTCGCTATCAAAGACGCCCTGCAATACAGCAAAAACGTGGCGCTAGCCGGTGTCGAACCATGGCCGCGCGCGTTCAATTTCAGTCCCTTACCTGCTCGACCAAACCAGCTCGAGTGGTTCCCTTTTCAAGAAGGCACTTGATTGTGATGCCTCGGAAGCGATCCGCATCCAGATCAATGGCTCGCCGGATGCTAGACTGAGGCGTGACGAGATCAACGCCGGTCCGCGTCGAGAAAGATGCACTGATGGGGGGTTTACTACGGGCCGATGTTTTTTCTAGAAAGTTCGCAAACGCTTAAAAATTGTCTAACTCTTTCCAGAACAAATGTTCTCGCATGCACATTTTCTATGGTAATTTCAAAAACAGGCAGGGTGATGTATAAAATGGAAATGGAAAATTTTGAAAAAAATTACAAGTTGCTGGTCAGAAACATAATTGTGTGCTAATCCAGCAGCACATCGGTTCACATTTTAAAAAAAGACAACCATGATGGCAAGGAAATGAAAATTATAAACTTTGACTAGGAGAAATAATGGGAAAATCCATGACTCTTTCCCCCCCCCCCCCCCCGATCGACATTTCATAATTTCTCTACCAAGTAAAACACCCTTCACCTGGAGGGGCTGCGACCGCTGTGTCCCTCTTCACCCTGAAGGGGTCATTCTTACCTTATCGCAACTATGCTTCTATTTGCCTATCTGTTAAAGCAAAGGGTAGTTCTAATTGCTCAGAAGTTGCAGGAAAAGAAATTACGATTGTTTGGGCATGTGCGCAGAGGGGAGGACAGCCTTATTACGAGGTCACGTTGGAAGTAGGGACACCAGTGGCCGTATTCATCAACGAAACCCATGGGTTCCGGAACCCACTGAGTTAGTGCTTTTGATGAATATCGATTCTACTCCAGGGAAGAATCGATATTCATCAAAAGCGCTAACCCAGTGGGTTCCCGAACCCACGGGTTTTGTTGATGAATACGGCCACAGGTAGGCTTAGAGGTAAACCCAGATGAGGTGAATGGACAGAATCAAGGCAGACCAATGACATCTTGGAATAGATGAAGAACTTGCCTCAGACTGAAAATTCTGGAGACAACTACGAAAAACAGACTCTGCACAAGCGGAGCCCATGCTAGGATAAATAAGCCTACCCAGAAAATACCTTTTTTTTCTATTGTACTCAAATAGCTCCACTTAAGCGCTAAAGAGACAATGATTTACTTTAACTAAAATTACGCAGTTTTTGCTTCAAAACACTTGCAACTCTGTGCATAAAGGCGCTTGGTAGATAATGAAGGAAGATTTGTAGAGTTTAAAGCTGTACAAAATGGTATGAACATATTTAGAAACCACTTTTACTAAAAAGTTTTCCTTGAGAGTTATGCTAAGCCAATTATAGCTGAGATATACAGCAAAATTTTGGTGCGCTTAGAAAAGCGTGGAAGGCAGAATGTGGTTTTCAAGCCTTCACAAACAACATCCCGCACGTGAAAGTTTTCATTTTGTGCAGACTTTTTGTGCTGTAAAAATACTTGGCTACAAATAGAAAAATAGCTACAGTTTGTCACTACCCCATTAAGTCCATCGCCTTTTGTATGAATACGATTGGCACCGCATTCAACTTCACAGACTTGTACAAATTTGGCTTTGTAACTATAAGTGCATGAAGAGTTAGTGATGTTTGTAGTACAAATCCTTTTATTAATTTCAATTTTGAATGCGAGTACTGGTCTTTTGTGTACGAAACAAAATTGTACAAACACTACAGCACTTCAAAATTTTATTTTGTTTATTCCTATGCTCAAGTGAACACCAAAGATTTAGTAAAAGTATCATCAAAAAAAGAAATACCATATTTTCTTTGCACTCGTTCTCACTATGCGTGATTTTTTGAAGCCTTTGTTAAAGCATTGCCCAGTCACAAAAACTCAAAATATTTGGAGTCGTCAGAATCAAGGTAATTTTTCGAACTAGATTTCAAACTGCTCGCAAGCTCTAAAAAGCATCAGACTCTACCTCTGATGTTCCAAATTTTATGGTTATACTCCTTGTGGAAAAGACTAAAATACGGGTATCAAAGACGAGAAAACATCTGAGACGACCTATTACAGATTGTTTCAAAAGTATGCATTAGGTTGACGTCTTGTCCAGTGTGACTTTAAACCGCAGTCTCATATATAAAGCTGAAAGTCTGTTTCTATGTTTGTCTGTCTGTATGTCTGTCTGTCTGTACGTATGTTCCGAATAGAAAATTCCATTTCTGAACCGATCCGGACCAAACTTTGCATGCATGCACTTCGGGGCCGGGCGAGTATTACAGGCTACTTTTCGTCATCGATCGATATCGATTTTCATCGAATTTTTTGCAGAGGTCACTTACGGGGCTGAGAGTTGGCACAGGGGGGGGGGGTAAGTGAGCATGCTGATTACTAACACGAGGGGGGGGGGGAGGGGGGAGGAATAGGGAATTGCATGTAGAAGTGGGACAGGGAAAGGTTGTACAGGGAGGGGAATGGAACTTCATCAAAGTGTTTTCACAGGGCCGGGCGGTGCCGGGTAGGCCAGCTAGTACAGTTGCAGCGGTAGAATTTGTCCAAAATTGCGGGATTGTCGGGATTCGCGGGATTCAAGGGATTTAGCTGTAACTTCTTTCAAAACAGCTTTATTTGTAATCTGAATAAAGATTTGGCTTCAGCTTGATGAGACGAATTTTTTGATATACAGTATGTCCGTAATTCTTGGTGACGGGGTAGACATACTACGATACCTTGTGCTTTTCTATGCCAAGGCTTTTGTGAACATCTGTCACAGTGTAAATCGCGAGTAGCAGGTTCTGGTACAAAGTTTTCATTATCGGAAACTATCGCGGGAAAATAAGCCGATATTCCACGCTTATCATTGATAAAAGCATTCCATCATTTATCACTGATAAATAATTAATTTTGAGTCAATAATTTTGAATCGTCAATCCACGATCATTGATAAAAGCATTTTATCATTTATCACTTATAGAATCGTGATTTTGAATTATTTTTGGTGTATGGTAAGAAAAGAATGGTAAGAATTTTTTAGTGTACATTATACCCGCATCCATGGAGATGGGGGTAGACATTTGATGATTCTTTGTTATTTTTTATGATTTACCTTTTTTGAAGATGTATCCGGAGTCTATGTCAATGATAAGGGTGAATAAATACTGCCTATTATTCTACTATTACCTATTATTCGCAGCTTTCACCCGGAAACATCTTCAAAAAAGGTTAATCATAAAAAATAACAAAAAATTATTAAATTTCTAACCCATCACCATGGATGCGGGCATAATGTATACTAAAAGATTCTTACCATTCCTTTCTTACCATACATCAAAAATGATTCAAGATCACGATTTTTTAAGTGATAAATGATAAAATGCTTTTATCAACGATAAGCGTGGAAAGGCGGCTTATTCTTCCGCGATAGTTTCCGATAATGAAAACTTCGTACCAAAACCTGCTACTCGCGATTTACACTGTGACAGATGTTCACAGAAGCCTTAACATAGAAAAGCACAAGGTATTATTGTATGTCTACCCCGTCACCAAGAATTACGGACATACTGTATATCAAAAGATTCGTCTCATCATGCTGAAGTCAAGTCTTCATGCAGATTACAGATAAAGCTGTTTTAAAAGAAGTATAGCCAAATCCCGCTTATCCCGCAAATCCCGCGAATCCCGCAATCCCGTGAAGTCGCGAATCCGACGAATTCCGATCCCGACAATCCCACAGTTTTGGACAAATTCTACCGCTGCAACTGTAAGTCATAATTTTTTTACATACTATGTAAGCATACACCGAAGTACCCTTCGACAGAGCGAAATAATCTCGACAAGTTTTTTTCAATCTGCATTAGCCAACTTCTACTCACGCAATCTTTGAAGCCAAATGACTATAAAGGTCCAGGGCAAAAAATGAAAAGAAATTTACTCAAAAAATCCCATGTCTGCTATCCCATGTGTCCTGCTCACACGCATGCGCATGCACCTTCCATATCATAAGTTGCTCTAATGACTTCCTCGGCTTATATCGAGAGAAATGGTTTCATCAGATGCTGAGCTGTTCTCCCCCTAATGATTGCATAATGCAATCCTTTAGAAGAGTACAAAAGTAAATTTTCTACCCTTCCACATAAACAAGTCTTCAAAAATCTTCAAATCAGCTCTCGTTAATGTGATTTGTTATGCCAGATTGATATTTCTCGAAAACTACTTTTTGTAAAAGTCTGAGCTTACCAATATATTTCTAAAGACTTGTATAATATAATTACTAGTGTTTACAAAGCATCTAATTCTGGGGTTATAGTCGTTAAAAATGAGATACGCTCGTACCAGCGTTGAGTGAACATACCTCTGTGTAGTTCCGCCCTCCCTTTTAGATGACAGTTTGTGCAGCATTCTCTGTTTCGATGAGGTATTAATTGCTGTTTCCATCACTATCGCAATCATTAAGTCTGATAGACAAAAAATTTTAGTTTCTCGTTACAGTTGAGCAAAAGATTAAAATGGTAACAGGCGACACTATTTATCCAATACGTGCTAAACACTGTTACAGATTCACTTTTAAAATCACCGTAGTTTGGGTTGTCCGTTTAAAGTTTTGCTATATTGTACGCATTCTACGTTTTCGTTTTTTTCATTTTTCATTCATTCATTGTACGAGTATCATCATCCCTCAAGACGGCTCAAAATCTCATTGTTATCGAACGGAGAAAAAAATTTGAAAAAGCTCCACTAAAAGGGACACTAACTGAATCTCAAACTTTTTTGCGCAGCCACTTTTCTAGGTATGAAGCATTTCAACAACTATGACTTATGACAACACCTATGGTAGTCGTATTTAAAGAAAATTGATTACTGCATTTTTTGCCTCTAAAAGCATTAAAAGTCATCTGCTTCAATATGCACCTAAATTGAAGAGTGTTTAATTTCAATTTTTTTATGAATGTTATGGCTTCACAGTATGAACTCGTTTTTGATATCCACAAAATTCTGTTATGTGGCCGGTACGCCGACTGTGCTACAATAGACTTGTGCGCAAATTCAAGAAAAATCTCTACGCTGGTATTGTCTGAAAATAGAGTAGATTACCGTGTTTAATCATAACACCCTCAGACCACGAGGCTCGAAAGAGTTCCCTCAAAGCTTCAGAATCTTACTTAACCTCAGCTATTCCGTAAAAGTTGATTTTTGTCAGAGGAGGAAAATTGTAGATTCGGATTTAAAGTTATGCTTGACCTGCTGCTCGCAAAAGATTTTCATGGAAAGTATCTCAAAGCTGAACCCGAATTGATCAATACGAAAACTCTGAAAGTTCTTGCAGAGCTGCATTATCATGTAAGGAATATAGTATATCAAGCCCAGAAAATTCCTGCCAATTAAAAATCGAGTTTTGTGGTTTAGAAGCCTACTGTCCGTCAACTTCACGGATTACGCGGAGTTTATTGAGCGCTTTCAACCCCATTTATCGAGAGATTTCAGCAATTCCATGACTCAACCTGAAATGATTGAGAGCTTGAGAACTCTTCAACCTAGGTAATTGCTGGTGCAGATAACTTTCAATGCTTTTGAAAGCAAAAACAAATCATCACTTTTCAAGAAGGACAACAGGTCATAGACGTTGAAAATGTTGCAAATGAGCTGTACTTAAGAGTCAGAGAACTCATTGTTTGTTGAGAAGAGCAAATGGGTTTATAATAGTGTCAGTTCCAGTCGAGTTTGCTGTTTCTCTATCTTATCCGTTCGAAATTAACCAATTTGGGAGCCGTTTTAAATTACGAAATTATCGAAAACTACGATAATTTTTATAGTGGATTTATGATAGTGTCCAGCACAGTATATAAAAAGGATTGGTCCGAAAATACATTTATCACTTTTCAAAAATCATAACTTCTTTGCATTTCAAGGGAATTTTTTTAAATCATGTTTGTTCTAAACCGGAAGCATCTTCTTTATAGCAATACCTTCGCATAAAATAGAACAATTCAAAAATTGGAAGCAATTGAAGGCAAAACTCAAGGTTGGTATTCTTCAAGCACGGTCATGATTTTGATAGCGTTTTTGTTTTATTGGCAGAGAAATTTATGTGCATTACTACACTACCTTCACCATGAATTTAAACGAGAAAATTTGAGAATCAGAAGCAAATTTGCAGTTCCAGAGCATGCTCAAAAGAAAACGTTACAGCGGAGACCGATACGGTAATAAATGCTTTCGATTAGCACAAAATTTGCTTAGCTAGAAAGAGTAGTTCACAAAGTTACATGTTACCTAACCCCACTATATGATAAGTAATGGTTAAGATGTTTATTGTCAGCATGTTGACCAGCTCCCCTATGCCAATATACAGCAAAATCAGAGATATGGACCCCATGTCCTATGCCTAAAGCACCCCTCAAAAGCCTAGTGCGCAAAATGAACATTTGTGTGATTAGTGCGTCATATAAGCCCTGTGCGCAACTCTCAGCGGCATCCGAAGTTTTGCTTTTGTGGGTTGTACGGAAATAACACCGGCTAGATCCAAAAAATAACTTCGCTAAGGTGCAAAGTTCATTTTCAGATTCAGCGAACTTGGTTATATTGGGTTGTTACATAAGTTTTGTTACACTCAATTTCTTACGACGATAAGTTGTGAACTTCATAATTTTAAGGGTACCTTTCGATAGAGCAAAGCAAGCTCTACAAGATAGTTTTATACGAACTTCGTAGTTCGTATTGTTCCTTTCTCCCCCAAAATGTACAAACTCATTACATCTATGTAGTCTAGTAATACTTTTGTCAGTTGCACAGCATCGATAAATTCAGTAGCTCGCATCGTTTTTATTATTGGAGGAAATTGCAGATGTTAGCGTTAGATGCGAATTGCTCATGTTTTTAGCTAACTAACACTAGAATGTCGCGCGCAGCTGTGGCTTGATGATGTAATCACGCATATAAGTAGCTGTATATTACAAGCTTTAAGAAGTATAACAGTAAATTTTCAGCTTTCCAGAAGCTCTAGTTTTCGAAAAATACCATATTTAGTTTCTCTGACTCGGGTGTTCGATGCTAAATTAGACAATTTTCGAAAACTAGGGTTTCTGGAGAGCTGAAAATTTACGGTTATACTTCTAAGGGCTTGTAGTATACAGCTATATGAATGGAAAAAACATAGCTTCGTTTTTGTGAAAACTAAAAAAATCCCATTCCTCGATTTCCGGAGAGCTAGATTCGTCATTTCTTGTGAACTAGCAGTTTTAGAAGACTGAAAATGTGAAGTTTCACTTCTAACGGCAGGTACTATACAATTGTTAGTGCTAGAACATTTCAGCACTAATTTGGCAAAAACATAAAAAACTTCGTTTTCTCATCGTCTAGCTGAGAATAGAATACAGCAACCGCATAGATAAATGACTTATTAGAGTTGACGCATAATTCTTGCACCAAAATTAATTCTGTTACTTCATCCAGCTGCGATGAAATTTTCTGGTTTACATAGTAGAGAGAGCAAATTTTGAGCTTTCTGATGGTGCTCGAGCCAAAAGTCCTTGAGGGCATATGGCAACGATACAAAGTGAATTTCCAAAAAGTGATTCTTCGATTTTTAGTCACTAAAATTGCTAAAACGTCTACTAGAATTTGAATTTATTTTTGGTCTAAGTTTTATGGTATGCCCTTTTTAACTAAGAGAGGTTGGTAGTGATTGGATATCTCTGCGAATATTTACGAATTTCGAATTTTTTGAAATGACTTGTCGATTTTGTTTCAAATTGATTTTCTATTAGGTCGTTCCGAAAGTAATGTCATTTTTTTTAACGTACAATACCGCTCATAATTCGTCAAAAAAGTCGCCGAACTGCGGCGCACTCCGCCACACTCCGCCACAGTGTGGCGGAGTGCGCCCCAGTTCGGCGACTTTTTTGACGAATTATGAGCGGTATTGTACGCCACATCTCGAACAAAGATATGTAAGAGATACTGGTAGCATTTGATACAGCACTTCATTCTATATCTAACGGTTATATAATCACCGCAAGAAATCTTATAACCTCTCGAAAAATTATCAAAATCTGCGACGCATGCTTTTTAAAAAGGCCAATTTTCACAATTTTTCTAAATCTTTACAACAACCCTTGGAAGGAGCCCAAATAATAAATGTATAGAGCAAACCCTACGGGAAACAGCATAACTTTTTTCTACTTTCCAAATCTCGTCATAATTTTTGTATAGATTTTTTGATGGAACCACCGAATTTCAGCAGACTCGTCTCAGACACAAATGCATCAAGCACCAATAAATCTTCGGATTTTGAAACTTACAAAGATGGATTATTGTTTGATACTAAATTTACAAACCAAATAGGCACTCACCGCTTCAGATTAGCAACCTTCGAAATTTCCGGGTACAGCCTAGGGCGCCCTGGAAAACCTGAATTATGATGATTTTATCCCGGAAAATTTGATGAATTAAAAACAAAAAACAACTGTTAGAAAGAGGAGGAAAAGCTGCGTTGAATGACCCCTGTGTTGCTTGCCGGTTTTTGTTCTGTGAGGTTTGAGTTGAGCAAATATGGGGTTTGATAGCATTGAAAAATTGATTCCAGAAACTCTAAGAAGCAAGCTAAGGAAAAGAAACAATCCCTCTATGTCCTATAGGGTTTGCTCTATCTAATAGTCATTTGTACTTCTTCGGAGAATAGGTAAAAAATTTAGAAAAATAGCCGAACCTAAGCACTACAAAAAGCATAAGTCGCAGATTTTGGTAATTTTTCGAAAGCTCATTGAATAATATGCAATGAAATTACCACCACTGGAAAGGTGATGAAATGCTGCATCGAATGCTTCTAAGAACTCTTGAAAATTCTGATTCCTTAAAATGTGGCGTTCATTTGAAGAAAGCGACATTACTTTCGAAACGACCTAATAAAATGGACTTTAAAATACTACTTTTGATATACAGGGTGTCCCAGAAATAAGTACACACTTTTCAGTCGTTAACATCTTTCTTCCCCTTGTGTCTTTTTCCGCCATTCAAGTGTCATTTTGAAAAGGAGGCGTCGACTTAGATCTACAGTGTCGGGCGAATCACCGTTCGCTCTTCATTACTGTAGGATTACTGTAGGAACTTCGACAAGGATTTTAGGCCATTGGAAGCCATATTTTGCCTCGGAACAAAACCAAACAAGCCAAAAAGTTTTATACTATGGTAACGAGAACCGCTGATTTCGAATATGAAGTCTCCACTTTACTTTGATGCTTTCCAAATTTATTCCAGGTAAACCGAAGTAATTGAATTCCCAGCATATGTCAGAAATGTGACTACACCTTCAAAAAAGCTGAAAACACTCGTAAAAAATTTTATAGTGGAATCAGCGCGAAAACCCTAGTACACGATTTTTCAGATTTTCTGAAAAAAATTTCGTCAGATAGGATGTTTCACAATGGTTCCACATGCTGGAAGTTCTTACCGTAATCCTACAGTAACGAAGAGCGATCGTGATTCGCTCGCTGCTGTAAATCTAAGGTGAAACCTTCTCTACGGAATGGTGCTTGAGTGGCGGAAAAAGACAATTGGGAGGAGAGATACTGACGTTTGAAAAGTGTGCACTTACTTTTGGCACACCTTATATTAGGTTGGTGCAAAAATTCTTTCGCACCAAATTCAAAAATTCATAACTTGTAGAATTCTCAACGAATCTGCAAGATTTAAACTCTGCATTAGAGAGGAACTCATGCTCTTTGCAACTGTTCTTGGATGTTCGTTAATGTGCACAAATGGGGGGGAGAGAACCTCAAAACCAAAATCACTCAAAATTTGAATTTTCTGTATAGGGTCGTACACCGGAAACTTGCAACAAAAATCGGAGCAGTCGGTATTGTAGGTTCTTTCACCAGCTCTTTCTAACAGTGCAAAGTTTGCGCCGATTGTGCGTTTCTATGAAAAGTTATGATTTTCGAGCAAGCAGTACAAAAAAGGCGAATTTGATTTATTTTGGCATTTTTCAGGGAAATCACAACTTTTCGAAAGACGCTCAATCGGCGCAAACTTTGCATCGTTGTGAAGAGCTTGTGAAAGAACCTACAATACTGACTGCTTCGATTTTTGTTGCAACTTTCCGATTTTTTACGACCCTACACGAAAAATTCAAATTTTGAGTGATTTTTGTTCTGAGCTTCTATCTCCTTCATTTGTGCACATTAACGATCAGTTCAAGAACAGTTGCAAAGAGCATGAGTTCGTCTCTAATGAGTTTAGATCTTGCAGATTCGTTGAGAACTCAACAAGTTATGAATTTTTGAATTTGATGTATGTATTAGGTTGGTGCGAAAGAACTTTTGCACAAACCTAATACATACCATTAGAATAATTTTTTGTATTTTTCGCTGCATTGTGCATCAACTTAATACATAGAATGTCTAGCGTGAGCAAAAAAGAAACTCTATAGGAGCTTTTTGAACGAAGTAAGATTTTTGCTTTGATTGGTCTTAAGGTTTTCGAACGTTTCTGCTCAAAACTTCGCGTGGATCAAAGCTGATGCAGATATTTAAGCATTATCTTGTAGAGCTAGGTTTGCATTATCTAATGATTTATCGAATCCTATTTGGGATATAGGAATATTCCAGAATATTGCGGTCTGTATCTATTTTGGTGCAGGAATTATGCATCAACCTAATACACATGCATGTTTGATAAAGTGGGTAATTTTCATGAGTAAGTTGGAGATTTGTAGGATTTTTCTGAACAAAGATATGAATTTTTCGCAATTTTTGAGACTTAACCACGACTCAGATTTTGGATGCCGAGTTAGAGTGGATCGAAGTTAGTGCGACCTTTTGCACACCATCTTGTAGAGCTTGCTTTGCTCTATCAAATGGTATCCTGGGGCTTTGTAAGAAATTTGAGGTGCATGACTTATCGCCGTTAGAATTCAAGTGTAACAAAACCTCTTTAACAACCTAATATTTATGATTAACCTGAGTAAGAGTATTGAGTTGTTCGGTTCTCTTTGTGGGGGGAAATATGACTTCCTATGGCACGAACGTCTCTAAAACGCTCCTATAGCAGTAGTGAAGATTAACTGAATGATTTTACGTAATACCTTAAAGAACCCTGTAAATCAGCGTAGGAGTCCAAAGAAGGCAGTAGCAGGCAGACAAAGCAACTTTTAGCTGCTAGTTAGAGTTATGGGTCATTTGTTTAGGTTTTTTGGTTTTTTTGGTAGAAGTTCTGCCGTCAGCGCCATTTTCCCTACAGTACTAAATGCCCTGATTCCCCCTTCCTCCCCCCTTTCCTACCCCCCCCCCCGAGTATTTGACATAATTATGCTCTGCGCTCTTGAAATAATCGAGCCTTTGCATAATGTTCCAGTTTCTTCCCCACTCCCTCATTTGAATCTCAATTTCTCAATTTCTCAATTATCCTAAACGTTCCAAAAACCCAAAGAACATGCGTTAAACTATCTTCTCATTTTCTGAGGTTTTTGCACACGCCATTTCTTGTGTCGAATTTTTTGTTTGCCATCGAATAAGCCTAGTGTTCAAGAACTATCAAAAATCAAGGTGATGATAACTTCGTGTTCAATTGAGTTCTGGACTTTGGAAGGCCCAAAATAACTAAAATAAGAAAAAGGTTTTTTTCATATACAGGGTGCGGAAAAAGTACTGTACTGTTCCTCGATTTGAAAAATTGGCGTGATTCACAGGTTTTTCTGGTAAATTTGACATGATTCCCAAGATGTGAATATATTTTAGCACTTTACAAAAACTGGCTTCAAAATTCTACAATTTTACTCTGCGGCGGATCCCTTCTCGTAGCGCATATCATATCAAATCTTGCAACTCCCCTTTACAAATGTGATAAAGTGTGAGGATTTTTGAGAAATTTTTTTGTTTGTCGCGCGAACTTCAGAAATTTTTTACTGCTTAGAGAACGTGATAGTAGATCCCAGATTATGAAAGTATTCAGTCATCAGTTGCACTAGGAGTAAAGCTGAATATTTCTAACGAGTAAGTGTCTGCGGAGCAAAAGAGTGCGATCAGAAAACGTGGTACAAAGACTAGGTATCGTTTATCGCTCCGAAATCGTGATGTAGACATAGTCCGATGCTCTTTTCATTATTCTTGTTACTTTTTGTTGAAACCTGACATTTCGGATCATAGTTTGAATCCATTGATTGAGCAAGCGTAGTCCTGACTCGCCTCTTTTCGAAAATTTTTGCGATTTGCGTGCGATATAATCTTCTTTCTTTGACCACAACAAGAGTCACCAATCTAAATTTATCCATAATGGGTACAGAGTATTGGAGAAGAGGTCATACACTACATACCAGCTTAATTTGAACCTTAGATTAATGCTGGTGGTATAGTACAGTCCAAAATCGCGCTTGTAAGCTATCAGCGCATCGTTGATGTTCTTGCGGGCTGTTATCACTCGTTCAAACGCACAGACGGGAACAGTTCTAAATCAAACTTAGTTATCTAATCTCAAGGATCTCGCCTACTATTGTAATCAAAAAACTACAAATTTGCTTTATGTTTGGGGTAATTCAGAGGCCAAGCTGGAGGGACAGTTTTTTTTGCGCACCCTATAATAAGGACTATACTTCAACGAAATAACGCCAAGTGATTTACCTAATTACTGCTTTAAAAGTAAGAGGTGTTATAATTAGCAACCTTGAGAGCAGAGTTCCGCAAAAATGAGTCATCAATTTCCAGCTTACCTATGCTAAGCCTTTTCGCTGATTTCAAGAATGTAGGTTGGTGATCGCACCGTCAAAAGCAGCTTCTCCCGAAGCATTCAATATTGAGACGTATTACCATGAATATGTTTGAGGTGGATCAACGACTATGCGCGTAAAATTAGATAGGTAAAATTGTTTTGTGGATGAAATTGTAATGCACCGACATATCAGCACCTCTTACTCCCACATAAAAGATTGTCTTACTTTCCAACTTTGTTTTCAAGATTGAAATTTGTCTTACAAGGAAAGAATCATCCATCGAAGTGGGGTTTCCACACATGATGCATATCATTCTGCTACTCTTGAGACCCTAATACCAAATTCGTGATCCTTAGCTGCTCAATAATTTTCTGGGGAAAGTTATAAGCCATGAATTACCCAGGATGGGGCTAAGGCACGCTTTGAGTATAGTGCGCCAAGGATTTGCAGTGTGGACGGATGGCCGAGTGGATAGCTGCGGAGACTATGGAGTAAGTTGTCAAGAGTTCGGATCCTCTTTGCAATCACCATTTTTGCATTTTTGCAAATTGTTTAATGCGTATATCCAGAAGGTCCTTGAGGCAAGGATATGCTCATAGCAACATGTTTGATAGCTTGAAACAATAGTCAAAGCAGATCAACTTGTTTTTATATTTAGTATCAAACCATTTATGAGCATGTGTAGTAGTTAGTCACAAAATGCTCAAAACACAATAACTTTTCACAAAGAGCACATCTAATAAAAAACATTTGATCACAGTCTCTAAGCTCACAATTCCCTAACAAGCTAGACGAAAAACAATATTGAAGAGGACTCTCAAATTCTTCAGAATGGGTCTTCAAGTAGCACCGGCGTACGAATAAACGCGGATGTTTTTGAATCTGTGGGAACAAAACTAATCTACCTGATTTACCAACATTGCCCCATTCCGATTATTCCAATATCTCCGAAGTTTGATAATTAAGTTGCTATAAGCGTTTCCTTGCCTTAAGGACCTTTTGGATATACACATTAAACAATTTGCAAAAATGCAAAAACGGTGGCTCCAAAGGGGACCCGAACTCTTGACCACTTGCTCCATAGTCTCCGCAGCTATCCACTCGGCCACCCGTCCACAATGCACATCCTTAGCGCCGCAAACTCAAAGCGAGCGTTAGCCGCATCCTGGGTAATTCATCGCTCATAACTTTCCCCAGAAAATTATTGAGCAGCTAAGGATCACGGATTTGGCATTAGGGCCTCAAGAGCAGCAGAATGATATGCATCATATGTGGAAACCCCACTTTGATGGATGATCCTTCCCTTGTTAGCTATTCTAATGCTAAAAGCAATTTGAAACAGCACTTGCTCTTGTTAAAGCAAGAGTAAGCAAAAACGAACAGATTCTTTTTGGCGAAGTCATAACACTTAGCAAATATAATATAATATCTAATACTAAAGAGTCGGCAGTCTGCGGACGCGGAAGGAATCGATTAGCTGTTTTTCTTACAGGAATTTTTGCGCAACAAATTATAAAAGTCTTTAGTCCTAAGTTCTTCAAAATATCAGGATATAATTCCGGAAAAATGATTGGGCATTGAGTTTTTTTCATATAAAAAGTCTAGCATCTATGACCTCCCAAAGTTAATGCACTAAAGTCTCTCTTGTCTCTCTAAGTCTCTCTAAAGTCACTAAAGTCTCTCGCAAATCTCCTTCCCCCTCGTCACTCCTTATATCAAAAAAATTGCAAAATCGGAAATTCGCAGCAAGCTGGCTTACACTCAGTCAATCTAGAAAATTATAGGGTGCCCCATAATTTTTTACTGGTTTTTACCTTGAACGTCAGCATTTCTCGAAAACGGCGACACCTTCAAAGGGTGCAAATACATGGTCGTACTTCAGTATGTAAGAGCTATACGACCATGCGTAGGAAAAGCTCAGAATGTTTAGGGACAGAGTTTGTCACTTTGCTCTATTCTTCTTTTTCTTTATTTCTAACCATGGGGAAAATACAAAAAGCGTACAATTAAATGCTCGATGTGTCAAGTATATGCTAGAATAATGAGGAGTTTTTGAGATTTTTGCTGCCGAGATACGATTTCTAACAGAAAAGTTCGTTTTTGACTGCCATCAGATTTCAGGTCAAAACTTTATGTGAATACGATTTGTGTGGACCCTTGATAGCTATCTTGTAGAGCATGCTTTGCTTTGGCGAACGATCAGTCCCACTTCTATTGAAAGGAAGTTACAAAAGGACGACGGTTGTAGCAAAATCGGTAAAAAAAAATTATGGAGCACCCCAATAGTAATGGTGAGGGACATATTTCCTATATGAATGAAGAGCAGAGTTATATACCACAGTCTCGCATTAAAATTGTTTTTTTTATGAATTGTTAAGAAAACCTCTATCTTTTCTTCTAGCAAGATTTATCTTTATTTAACGAAGTTGCTTCTTTATCCATTTGTAAACTACAAAAAAACAGCATGTGCTGAGGAACCTGACTATGAGAAGCACGGCTGCTTTTTTCAAAATCATTCTAAGACTTTCCAGGATGGCTGTTTGCAGCACTTTTGGTTATTTTCGTTTTTTTGACATAGTTCATATCGTATGTGCCCCGGAGAAATCCCCAAAAAATGGCACAGTTGTCATGCATCCTCAAAATGTTTTCATAGTTACCATCAGCGTGGTTGAATTTTGATCGCTTCAACATTTCAAATTCGAATAAGCGCCTCAAATTTGCTGAAGCTAAATAAAAAGGATCGAAAGGCAGCCATGTCGATAGTACCTACGAGAACAGTTCTGAGGGATGCACCATGTGTCAGCAACCGCTTTGGTGGATGAAAGCGCGAAAGATGTCGCTATACTCACACCAGTCCAAAACGCCGCTTCGATGCGCTTCGGACTGGCTGTGTTGCCAAGCACGATATGTTTATAAAGTTGGAAACCTTTGCAATTTTGTAGCGTACCTTCTCCTAACAAAAAAGGTATATCACCAATTTCTTAGTCACGCATACATTCATGTAGAGAGCACTGTTTAGTCATAAGTTATTATCTAGCGTACAAACTTCCAAGAAACTCAAATTCTTTAGCTAACTCCGGCTAAAGCATTCTCATGTCTCATCATCCCCCCCCCCCTTGTCAGAGCCCCACAATCCCTCTTAAGCCCGAGAACTTTTTTCTGCAAAGTGCCAGTAGATGTTTGGCTACCTCCTGTTAGTGTCTTCCACCTGTACCTATCTAGTATTTGCTGCTCTTGTGGACATGAGCGTGAAAAGGCGCTAAGATCAACATCTCGGAAGACAGAAACGAAGGAAATCATTTGAGAAGTTGTTTGAATTGTTTGAATTTTTTGCATTGAAAGTTCGATTACTCTTTGAAGAATTGAGGTGAATAAGGAAAAGTCGTAAGATTTAGAAAAAAGTTAAAAAATTACAAAATAGTATAAAATCAAAAATTAATAGCTCGATATATCTTCTTCATAGAACAGGTGGTGATCGCCTAATAAATCAATTTCGTATAAAGCGTAAAAATTTGTGGAAATGTGAGAGATATGTAAATTTTTGGGAAGCGTTGAGTTTGTAAAAAATTCTAAAAGTTTATTTCTTGTTTCTATATTTCATTTTTGAAGAATAAATAGTAGTCCCTTGTCAAGCAAATCTTATACAAAACTGTAACTGAAAATCAAATTTGACAAATGCGAGAACCTCCAACAGGATAGTTAAACTGATAGATTGGCTGTTTTCCAAACTAAAATTGACAGCTCGATATTTACTTTCAAGTAGAAAGAGTTTACCTAATACGGCTTTGGGCAACTAGTTTTCTTGCTGAGGATATCTGATTTTTCTAAACGATACGATGCATTTTCCAGCTAACAAAATCTAATCATTCGATGAAAGAAACTTGGAAGCTGCGATTTTTTTGCTGATTCGCGTATTTTTCACGCATGAATACAAAAATATCAAAGAGTTTGCAGTTGTAAGTGTACGCGATTTGACGTATAGCATAAATATAACCAATCGATGTTATTGTCTGCAGTGTTCAGCTTGTCTAGTGACTAACAATTTTTTGGTTATGCCACTAGATCAGCTAAGTTAGGCATCGCTACATTATGACTCATAAGTTGCACTTAGGTGGCTGGGCCGGGTCGTAAATGTGAACAGTCCGGAAACAGGCGGAAGTGCAAAAATTAAAACAAAGATCTTCAAAACATTATCGCCGGCTGTGGATGTCCGATGGGCCCTGTGCTTCATCATAGAGTATGATGATAGTCGCTGAAGGATGCGTCCGCATCTCCAGCGAGCGGTACTTCCGTGTTCTACCAGCAATACAAAATTTTCTGCAAGCGCTTGTCAAATAACTTCTTTCAGCGAGCGCGGGCCACTTTCAGCAGGCGCTCGGACTCTTTCTACGCAGCTTCGGGTGTAGCCGAGCAAAAGGTTATACTCTACATAGCAGAGATGTCAACATGGTTTAATTACTAAATTGCGGGTATTTCCCCTCAGAGGAAAGTAACTAAGGGCTGTGCGTCCTTCACAAAGAACCGCGCGACCTTCGATAATTTTGCATGCTCTCGCGAAAAATTAGCGCCATAGCCAACCCATGAAAGTTCTCCGAGCAAGCGTCTAAAATTTCGCCAACATTCTTTCAAATATCTTTAAGCGGACCATAAGAAATCAAAGGACTATTTTTCCGGTGTTCGCCTGCTAATATATCGCATGGCCGTCTGTCCCTGGCAATAATCTGATTGTGAGTGCTTGTCTTCATATAATGTGTTTACATTACTCATTGTTATTATTTCATGAGCAAACCAGGACAGGATTATTACCCTTGTGCTTCAAAGGCAGTATCTCGGTAAAATTTGGCTATGGATTTTTGCATATTGCAAGTCTTTTCGACCCTGTTACCAGTGCGGCTCCAAAATCGCATGATCTGTACGAAAACACCTCTTTGAAAGCAGAAACAACGCTAATGAATGGTGTCTTCTCAGTCAAACTTGCACTGTGGCAGCAACACCATGGAGGGGCTCAGATAATTGCCGAGGCCAGGCAGTCCGCAAACTCGCGCTTTCCTGCGGTCAGCAGAATTTTGTGGCGTGGCCAAACCTCCAGCGAGGGGTACTTCTTTTGCTGTCGTATGTCCAGCGGGCAGCGATACAGGGTTTTCTGCAAGCGGTCGTCTATTGATTTCTTTCAGCGAGCGCTGGCCAAACTTTCAGCAGGCGCTCGGACTCTTTTAAGCAGTTTTGGGCGAACGCCGAACAAAGGTGAGACTCTATGTGGCAAAGGTTCATCTATGGTTTAACAGCCCGAGTTTGGCGCACTTTCTCTTAGCGGAAGGTACCTACGGGCTGTACGGCCCTCCACAAAGAACCGTGCGGCCCCCACTAATTTTGCATATTCCCCGCGGAAACTTCGCGAGAATGCGGCTGCTGCGCCGCAACCTCTCTACAGAAAAACCGCGACAGTTCTTCGGGCATTCGTCAGAAAATTGGCCAACAATCTTCCAAATTTCTGCAAGCGGAGCGCAAGAAATAAGCTAACTAATTTTCCGGTGCCCGCTTAGCCAAAAAATCGCATGGCCGAGTGCCCCCGGCGATTATCTGAGCGGACGCCAATTGGAGGGAAATGTTGGAACGTGTCAGGGAGAAACCGGGCGCGTCAGCCGTGAGGGCCAAATCGAACTTTGTGGGCTACTTGCTCAGATAATCGAAGAAGGCAGGCGGCCATGCGAATTTTGAGCAATCCGGCACCGGAAAAACAGTTCGCTGTTTTTTTTTTGCGGTCCGCTTGCAGAAATTTGGAATAATTTTGGCCAATTTTTAGACGAACGGTCGAAAAACTATTGCGGTCTTTCTATGGATAAGTTGCGGCCCAGTGGCAATTTTGTATTAAATTGTTGGGCCCCAAACTCGGGTAATTAAAACATCGATGACACATGCACCACATAGAGTCTCACCTTTTTTCGGCGTACGCCCAAAACTGCGTTAAAAAAAGTCCGAGCGCTTGCTGAAAGAGATTATTTGCCGAGCGCTTGCAAAAAATGCTGTATTGCTGCCTGCTGGCAGAATATGCGACCGTAAAAGAAGTGCCGCCTACTGAAGAATTGGCCATGCCCCAATATTCTGCTGACCGCCTGCAGAAAAGCGCAAGTTTGCGGACCCCCCCCCCCCCTCCGTAATGCCCACCTAAGATAGACAAAACCGGGTCTAAGTGAGTACAAATTTCCCGACGTATGAGGCCGAGAATCAAGTCGATCTTGGGAAGGTCGCAAATTTTGGGGGTCCTTTGACAGAATTTGCGCAGACCCTCTTACTCATTTCTGGTGAGCTACTGTCTTCAATGCAATCTTGCACAGCGCGAAAATTCTGACTGTTCTCCAGAATGATTCAAAGAAACAAACGGTTGTTTACAACGAAACCTGTGGTTTAATTGCATACCGCTTTAAACATCTTATGATACTAGTAGTACGAGAAAGACTTCTGAAGATGCGCATAGAAGGCGTGGCAAACTTCTTTTCTATTTTAGAGGTACCGCCTTCTCTAAGGGCAATTCTGCCTCCATTAAATCAAAATCATAATTTTTTTTCTATAATTTTGAGATCAGAGGAAAAAAAGGGTGGATTGAGATACAAGGTTGAGCCTATTTGCTATACACAAAAAATTCTCATGGAAAGCATCTCAAATTCGAACCCGCATTGCATTAATAAGAAAATCCAGAAACTGTTGCAGAGCTGCATCACCAGGCAAGGAGTGTAAAAGATTATGTCCAGAATTTCTGAATATAAGGACCCGAATTTTTTGGTGTACAGGCGCGGCTACTCTGTAGTGAGGTTGATGTTCGCCCGTCGACTTCGACAATCACGGGAAGTTCACCGGGCGCTTTCCACTTCATTTATCGAAAAAGCTCGTAAACAACAAGTCTTATATGAACTTCGATGTTGCAAATGTTCCAAATTCCAAAGAGCGTGTGAATAAAAAGAATTTTGTGAATCAAAGAGTGCAATGATTGCTGAAAAAAGCGAACGGATTAATATAGTGTTGAACTTTCACTGCCGGTTTTTCCAATTTTTCATATTTTTCTTCGTTCAAAATCAGCGAATCTGGGAGCTGTTTCGAAAAATGGTAGTAGGCTGACGTGCGCACAATGTATTAAAACTTCAGACAGATTCATCACCAACAACGCAGAACAAAGCAATTTTATAGTGGATTTTAATAGTGTTCAGCACTTTATATGCAATACCACTCTCAAAATGTGCAAAATTTCTCGAATGTCGCGAAATCTTGGGAATTCCGCGAAAGTCCGCGACATTCCGGGAATTTCGCGGAATTAACGCGAATCACGCAAACTACGCAGCGCTATAACTTCCTTCGGAATGAATATATTCTGAATTCTTTCCATACAAATTGTCCTCGATATCAGTTTTCTCAAATTCTTCTGAAAAAACCGCTTCGCAAGGATGTAACGCAGCTCGTATCCAACATAAAAGATAGCCGCAAGTACTGTTCGATAGCACTGTTTCTGTAGAGTGCGCTAAAAAGTGGCCGCGGACTTCTTTCCAAAAAATAGAGGGGCTGATGAATTCTGGAAAAATCTTGTAGTTCTAAATTTTTTTCACCATAACCTTAAAATATGAAGCTCTCCCTTGCTAAGCAGATGTGATTTTCGCAATCAGCGGGTAGGATAACTTCTATGAGCAAGTTTTTCGAGATGTTTCGGGTTATTTCATTTCTTGTCGTTTTACGCTCTGAAACTGGCCGGTAGATTTTGGTCAAAATGTCGATGACTCGAATTGCAAGAAAACTTCGCTCACAGAGGTTTTCGGACACGCCTTCGAGGAATATAGGGTCTTTTTGCAGAAATATGGTGTAACCGTAATTTAGTCACGAAAGTGCGTAAATTTGTCTGCACTTCCCGCGTATCTGTCAGAAAACTTGTCCCTTGCTTTTATAGGTTAAAGTCACTATGAACCGCGCTATTGAATGGTGCATGTTTCGGGCTCCATTCTACAGAATTCGCCGGGTTACGAGCCTACGAAAACTCATCCTCATAAATTTTGCACAAAATGTAAAGATCGCGTACTTCGTTGAATTTCCACCTTGAGTGGTTTATGACATTCTGATTGCAAATATTATGTTCACTTCGCTCAAGGAATCCCACTGTATTAAATATGGTGGTTGGGTGTGCTTCAGCTGCGTAATTGAACACAAAGCAGTTTCGCAGCCAGAGCTCAGTTCTATCTGACTATCAAAGCCAACACGGAAAGTTTATTAAGCGAATTGAACTGATTTAACCAGTGTTATACAACCACTCAAGGTGGAAGTTTAACGAAGTACGCGATCTTTACATTTTTGCAAAATTTATGAGGATGTGTTTTGGTAGGCTCGTAACCCAACGAATTTTGTAGAATGGAGTCTGAGATATGCACCTTTCAATGGCGCGATACCTACTTTAACCTTTTAAAGCATGCGCCGCGGCTCCTAGTGACTTTAACCTTTAAAAGCAAGGGACAAATTTTCTGACAGATACGCGGGAAGTGCAGACGAATTTACGCACTTTCGTGACTCAGCTACGGTTACCTCCCCATATTTCTGCAAAAAGACCCTATATTCCTCAAAGACCACGATCTTCGTAAAGAGCGTGTCCGAAAACCTCTGTGAGCAAAGTTTCCTTGCAATTCGATATCATCGACATTTGATCAAAATCTACCGGCGAGTTTCAGAGCGTAAAACGACAAGAAATGAAATAACCCGAAACATCTCGAAAAACTTGCTCATAGAGGTTATCCGACTCGCTGATTGCGAAAATCACATCTGCTTAGCAAGAGAGCTTCGTTTTTTAGGGTTATGGTGAAAAAAAATTTGGAACGACATGATCTTTCCAGAATTCACCAGCTTTTCTATTTCCTTTGGGAAAAAGTGTGCGGCTAATTCTTGGCGCGCTATAATCTACGTAAGAAGTACTATCGAAAGATTCTTTCTGAAATCCGTTGGGGGCGATACGCGCTGCTCAACATCTTTGCGAAGAGACGTGTGGAGAAAGTTTTAAGAATACTGGAATCGAAATATCAAGGACATGTTGTATACAAAAAAGAATCGTCTCAAAGAGCTGAGCACAATGCTTTTTTTCATTATATGTTTACTCCAAAGAAAGTTACGGCGAGTACCCTAATTTCCGGGGTATAAGGCGCACCTTGTATAAGGCGCACCCGCCGCAGCGAACAATGGCGCGAAAACGCTTTCTAAATGATTGCTTTCCAAATCTAGGAAGCTCAAGAGTTATCATTGTTCTTCGCTGCCCACGATTCATGTCTTCAGGTACTTTTTTTTACTCTTTTCAGAATGTATGTTTTAATATCGTTTCTACAGGTGGAAGGAAGTCATACACAGCTGAAATTAAGCTTAAAGCAGTGGACTATGCGGCTGAGTATGGAGTGGCCCAAGCTTCACTACATTTCCACGTCGATCGTAGGATGATACAAAAATGGCGAAGTGATGAACAGAAACTCAGGAGTTGCGAAAGAACCAAAAGAGCGTTTAGAGGAGCTCCACCAAGATGGCCGGTACTGAAGAAGAGTTGAGGGTGTGGATAATCGAACAGCGTGATCAAGGAAGAAGAGTTACAACAGTTGGATTGAGGACCAAAGCTATTGAAGTGGCACAGAGGCTTGGATACGACGATTTCACCGGTAGTGCTCACTGGTGCCATAGCTTCATGAAAAGGAAAGGGTTTTCTGTCAGACAGCGAACCAGCGTTGGCCAGCCTCTCCCACCGGATGCCGAAGCCAAAATGGCTGACTTCAGAAATTTTGTATTGGAGAACACAATGGATGTCAATCCAGCAAACTTAGGAAATGTTGACGAAGTTCCTGTCCCATACGACGTAGCAGGCAACCGAACAATTGAAGTTACTGGCAAGGATGACGTAGCAATCGCAACGACGAGTCATGAGAAGAAAAATCTGACGGTCGTTTTGGGTGTCACTGCGGATGGCAACAAACTCAAACCGATGCTGATATTCAAACGGATTACCATGCCCAGAGTGAGATTTCCAGAAGGAGTTGTCATCAAAGTTAACCAGAAGGGTTGGATGACAGAAGCAATCATGAAGGACTGGATTAGAGAGTGCTGGTTAACGAGACCCAATGCTGCTCAAGAACCTAGCCGCGCAATGCTCATTTTCGATTCTGCAAGGTCGCACTTGAGCGATGAAGTTAAAGCTGAGATTGAGAGCGTTTCCAAAATTGCCGTTATACCAGGAGGATTGACAAAATATTTGCAACCCCTTGATGTGGCCGTCAACAAGCCGTTCAAGGACAATCTGAGGAAACATTGGTACGCTTGGATGGCAGACAGCAATCAGGTGGAATTGACTAGAGGAGGAAAAAGAAAGCCGCCGCGTTTAGAGTTGCTTGCCGAATGGGTTCTCCACAGTTTTTAAGATGTCAGCGTTGATTCGGTCCTGAATGGATTTAACGAAGCCTTGCTAACAGATGTGGACATAGATGATCTCAATGACAGCTTCTCATCAATGAATCTTGTCAGTAACGATAACGTAGGTGCTTAGATTGTGTTTTTTCTTGATTTTGATTCATTGTCCTCTTTTCTCATTAATATGGATGGTGTTGAACGATTCTTTTTTTTTTCATAAGGTGTTACCGGTGCTATATTTGTGCTTTCCTTCGTTTTCAATAATGTTACTGGTACTAAAACTGTGCTTTCTTCACAATGATATTACAGGTATTTTGAAGATGATATTTATGTCATGCACTTGTTAATCTTGAAGAATAAAGAGAATGTAGAGGTTTGTTTCAAAATATTAGGTCGTTCCGAAAGTTCTTTCCGTTTTTTCAACATATCATAAAAACACGTGAAACGAAGAAAGGGAAACGCTTCAGGCACTGTCCGACGCAACTTTTCTTCCTCTTTTCAACTATCATATTCTTGTGCCGCTCGCTCTTGTGCTCAGTGAGATAATGGCCGAAATTTCGGACCCATGGTTTTTACCATGTCCAACTTTGGCAATTTTTCACTATCTTCTTTTTTGACTTTTGGAAAAACTTTGATAGCAATCGGATAGAGTAAACAAAGTGCAATATCATGCAATTGTTCGGCATCTATAGCTAGCCTCAAAACATTTTTAGAATTATTTTTCTGATGCTATCGAATTCCACTTTTGGGGATGCCAGAAGCCATAGAACATAAAACGGCGCACAACTGGGGTGTCATTCGATGCAGCTTTTTCTTCTCTTTCTGATGAGTGCTTTTTCTTTATTGTTTGTGGGGTTTTTGGCGATGAAATTTCCATAAATCTTGATTTTGAACCCGCCTCATGATGTGCCCGTGAAATGCGAAATCTTATATTTCGAAGCGGTAAACGCTCAGTTACTTTGTAAAAATAGTGTACAATCATAAACGACTTTTGAAAGTTTCGAAAACCGAGGATTTGTTGATGTTCAGAGCGTTTGTGTGTTTTGTGACTCTGAAAAAGTGAAGACTTCTGAAAAAGTTATCTCAAAAAATAATGAGAAGCCAGTGAAATTGCCAAAAAATTGCATTGCATTGCACTTTGTTTACTCTATCCGAATGCTATCGAAGCTTCTCCAAAAGTCAAAAAAGAAGATAGTGAAAAATTGCCAAAATTGGACATGGTAAAAACCATAGGTCCGAAATTTTGACCATTATCTCACTGACCACAAGAGCGAGCGGCACAGGAATATGTTAGTTGAAAAGAGGAAGAAAAGTTGCGTCGGACATTGCCTGAAGCATTTTTCTTTCTTCGTTCTACGTGTTTTTATGATATGATGAAAAAACGGAAAGAACTTTCGGAACGACCTAATGAATCACTGTTGAGAGTAGTTCAGCAAAGAACGGCAGCAAAAAGCTACTGCTGGGTGAGAGTTTGCTGTTGGCTGCTTGTGCGTCGCCGCGCATCGCAAACGTCATCGCACAGCAGTCCGCGCGAAAGCTACTGCGCCTTATACCCCGGAAATTAGGGTAATTTGAAAACGCGTTTTTTCCAAAATTTATCAGCCCTTCTATCTTTTTTAAAAATCTGCGGCCACTTTCTAGCGCACTATAATCTACAGAAAGAGTACTATCGAAGAGTACTTGCGGCTATCTTTTATGTTGGATACGCGCTGCGTTACATCCTTGCGAAGCAATTTTTTCAGAAGAATTTGAGAAAACTGGAAACGGGGTATCGAGAACATTCTGTATATGAAAAAAAACTTGTCTTAACGAGCTGAACTGGGGGTGGTGCAGGAGGAACCAAAGGCTGCCGCCTGTATCCGGGAGATAATTACGCGCGCAAACGCTATGGAGAATATTTTGGCAAGAATCCAAGAAAACTTGGCAAGGACATCCTCTAGGAACAAATCTTCATAACTTTGCCTAGAGATGACTTGGAAAAATTTGAAAAACACATTTGTAATGCAGATTGGAAGGCGCATTCACTGAGCCCAAAAGTTAAAATTGGGAATTGTTGGTAAGAAAAACCATCCTTATAGGAACTTCTTGTTTTGTGAATCTTGAAGTTTCAAATTGTTGAAGACAGGGATTTTCATTCAAAATTCATGTCTTTGGATAAAGGAATAGTTTGCCTTTTGAGTAAATGAACCAAAGCAACCAAAATGTCATAAAGACACATCTGGGCTTGTCAATATGTAATATGCAGTTTGTTTCTAACTGCAAACCTATTCTAATCCTAAATTTTGACACTAGGGATTTCATAGAATTTGCTATCGAGAACGTCAGTAATCGTTTCGAAGCTTACACAGTAGCAAAAATTCATCACATGCACTAGGTTAACATCATTTCTGCCACTCCCTGCTTTTAACTTCAAATCCAGAAATTTCACCAAAGAAAAATCATTAAAGTCTTTCACACAACACTGGACTTAGAATTCCTCATCTTCTAATAGTAAATTTGAAGGCTCAGTTTTTGGTAAAAATAAAACTGCGAGACAGAGTTGTCTACCTACTGCGTATTACTGAAAAACGCGCATTTCAATACTGATTCCAAATCTGTCCTTCGTATTTCTGGATATTAACTCCAAGAAGAGTTATAAGGGTTTGTTTTTGATGGATGTCCTCGCCAAGTTTTCCTGGATCCTCGCCAAAATCTTACCCACAGCGCTCGCGCTCCTAATTGTCTCCTACGGCTACAGGCGGCATGCCTTTGGTTCCTCCTGCACCGCATCCGCTGAACATAATGCCGCTTCCGAATTCAGAATATATTCATTCCTAAGGAAGTTATGGCGCTGCGTAGTTTGCGTGATTCGCGTTAATTCTTGGACATTCAAGGAATTTTTGCACATTTTGAGAGTGGTATTGTATTAAATTTGTCCAAAAGTTCGTTCGCCACTTCTCAACTAATAGTAACTTCTTCGCATCTCAATAGCCTTTCTTCTGATTATCTTTGTTTCATACCAAAGAGCATTCTCTTATAGCAGTACTTTCGCAGTAAAGCTATGAGAAAATTTGACAGTTGCAAGCTACCAGAAAGTTACTCAATGTTGGCATTATGAGCAGAGTCGAAAGTTTCAGAATCATTGTGTAATAAAGAAAATTGAGCAAATTAACGCCAGTATCTTTGCCATGAGTCGAAACTAAAATAATGTGAGATCTAGGAAGAAATAAAAAGAGAATCACTCTACTTTCGCAGTTTTTGTGCATGCTCAAAAAGACATTACAGAAAAGAGCGAAACAGTTAAAGACATACGTTATATGACCCTTTTTCTAGCTGAGCAAAATTCGTGCTATTCGAAAGCAATCTGATTGTTTCATGAACTTTTCGGATTTTCATGTCTACTTTCCACGAGATCAAACCAGCTCTCGATTAATACGAATTTTGCTTAGCTAAGCTAGGAAAACGGGTTGCAAGGCCATCCCTGTGACCGCTTCAGTGCACATGACAAGAAACTTGGTCACTTGTTTTTCCAGGTTAAAGTCACTGGGAACCGTGCTATCAAATCGTGCATGCTTAAAATCCAATCTACAGAATTTGCCGAGTAACGAGCACAGCGAATCACCCCCTCATGATTATTGCCCATAACGGAAAGATCGCATCTTCGCCGATATTTTGGTTGCATAACAAGCTGATTGTAAATTCATGTTCATTCGCTCAAGAAATCTCAAAGGTATAGGATACGGTAGTTAAGTGATCTGAACTCCAGCTTTGATATCTAACCAGGTAGCTGAACCTACACAACTACCATCTTATATATAAAGCTGAATGTCTGTTTGTATGTATGTATGTATGTATGTATGTCTGTATGTCTGTACGTATGTTCCGAATAGAAAATTCCATTTCTGAACCGATCCGGACCAAACTTGGCACACATACACTTCGGGCCCCGGCGGGTGTCATAGGCTACTTTTCGTCATCGATCGATATCGATTTTATCGATTTTTATCGATTTTTTTGCTGAGTTCACCTACGGGGCTGGGAGTTGGCACAGGGGGGTAATCGAGCATGGGGATTCCGAATACAATATTGGTTTTCAGGATTATCGATTACTTTTATCGATTTTATCGATTTTTTTGCAAAGTTTGAGCTACGGGGCTGGGAGTTGGCACAGGGGGTAATCGAGCATGGGGATTCCGAATACAATATTGGTTTTCAGGATTATCGATTACTTTTATCGATTTTATCGATTTTTTTGCAAAGTTTGAGCTACGGGGCTGGGAGTTCGCATAGGGGGGTAATCGAGCATGGGGATTCCGAATACAATATTGGTTTTCGGGATTATCGATTACTTTTATCGATTTTATCGATTTTTTTGCAAAGTTTGAGCTAGGGGGCTGGGAGTTGGCACAGGGGGGTAATCGAGCATGCTGATCATCCCCAAGGGGGGTGATCAGCATGCTATTACACCCCTGTGCCAAATTCCAGCCCCCTAGCTCGAATTTTCAAAAAATCGATGAAATCGATAAAAGTAATGGATGATCTTGAAAACTAATATTGTATTCGTAATCTGCATGCTCGATTACCCCCCTGTGCAAACTCCCAGCCCCGCAGGTCAAACTTTACAAAAAAAATCGATAAAACCGATAAAAGTAATGGACGATCCTGAAAACTAATATTGTGTTCGTAATCAGCATGCTCGATTACCCCCTGTGCAAAATCCCAGCCTCGCATGTCAAAATTTACAAAAAATCGATAAGATCAATAAAAGTAATCGATAATTCTGGAAACTAATATTGTATTCGGAATCCCCATGCTCACTTCCCCCCCTGTGCCAACTCCTAGCCCTGTAGGTGAATTCTGCAAAAAAATCGATAAAAATCGGTAAAATCGACATCGATCGATAACGAAAAGTGGACTGTGACACCCGCCGGGGCCCGAAGTGTATGTGTGCCAAGTTTGGTCCGGATACGGCGGAGCCGGGTAAGCCAGCTAGTATCCAATACAATAGCCATGAGAGAAGTGAGCATAAGATTTGCAATCAGCATGATACAACTACTATGAGGAAAATTTGACGAAATATGCGATTTTTGCATTTCGGGCAATATGAACGAGGAAGTGATTTCGTGTACTCGTAAATTGGCACTGCCACAGACTGGAGAAAAGTGCTGCGAATTGACAGAATTTCATAGCTTAGCCACAGCTGCCTCACCATGTCTTTGCTAGAAGAGCCTAAACTCCGCAAAGACTGGGATTTTCGTAAACAGCATGCTCCGGAAGCCTCTTTGAGCGAAGTTATCCTTCAATCCAAGATCAAATTTTAGCCAAAATCATCAGCGAGCTTCAGCGCATGAAACAAGGGAAAAAACAAAATTACGCGAACTACTCAGAAAACTTGCTCAGAAAGATTGTCTGCCCTTGCAGACAATCTTTCTGAGCACGATTTTTTTACGAAATCACTCTGCTTATCAGCAGAGCTTCATACTTCAGTGTTATGGAAAGCAGAATTTCAGTTTCTCTATCTCCTTTTCAAAAAAGTCCCATTGCTTTCTAGCGCAACTAATCTACGGAAACACTTGTCGAATGAATAATGCTTATAGAA
The DNA here is from genome assembly GCA_958299035.1 of Cylicocyclus nassatus. Classification (NCBI taxonomy): domain Eukaryota; kingdom Metazoa; phylum Nematoda; class Chromadorea; order Rhabditida; family Strongylidae; genus Cylicocyclus; species Cylicocyclus nassatus. Next base: position 91,839,781 of record CATQJL010000001.1, on the reverse strand, counting down.
TTTTTCATGTGTAATGTGGGCAGCGTTACATATACTTTACATTAGGATTACATCCTTGCGAAAAGGCGTCCTTTTTTCTCGTCCTTCTTCTTGCTATCTCTCCACTTTTGTCTACTTAACGGTCCTGCTAATTACTATGAAGTATATATGCTACAGAGAAGGTACGTCATAACATTTCGCAAAATCGAGAAAAAAATGTGCTATGCAATCCATTAGGTACAGCCTTGTGCCTCTTTCTTGTATGCAGATCAGCTAAAAGAGGGCATTGTTAGACCGAGAAGTCGTTGAGTTTGCGAATATCGCTCACGCAGAATGCCACAAGGCCTTAAACCAATACAACCCCGTACTTTTCAATCGCCCATTAAAGCTCACCAAAGTCAGAAGAGCGTTTGACGGGAGAAAGAAAACTGAGAAAGCTTAACCCGCAAGCCATGGCTGCACACCCACCGACGCTCACGATCAAGAAAAGTCCTATATTACCCTATGTCATAATTGCTATAGCTGAGAAATGCTATGATATTCCCAGCTGAAGTATATGGAAAGATCTTGACATGCATAAAACAGCGACGATTCTAGGAGTGGATTGGAACTTCTTGGACGGTAGTATAAACTGTCCAACGCGAGAGTAAATAATTTTACCCACTGCCTTTCACTATTCATTGAGTCCGTTGCCCTTTGCACGCCGTGAGATGCACTATTGCGTAAAATTTGATTTTGTGACAGTAATTACGTCGAGGATTCACTTTTTCAATGGTGCACTTAATTTCATTTTACCAGTTTATTAGCATTTGTGAACAATAGTTTCTCATTTTGGATTGCGGTCACTGATCTTTGTGGATTCAAACAAGTACAATTTCTTACTGTGACCGTAAGTGCATCGAGAGCTCATAAATTTTGAGCTATGCCAACTTTCTGAAACCTGGTTGTTAACACTTGGGATGAGTGATTTCGCTGTATGCCAATCTGATCTTTGTGCAGAATTCAAACTTGTACAAGTACTCTGCACTTAAAGTTTTTTTGCTACACTTACTCAAATGGAAAAGAGATCTAGTAGGAATAATCTTTCTGAGATAGGACAGCTAATATATCCTTTTGCAACTTTCTCCTTCCACATACTTTCCCAGCTCACTAAGGCGTTGCCTAATCGCAAAGATTTAAATTTTTTGAGCTTTTAGATAATACGGAAAAAATTTTCAGAAAGAACCAAATTTTGAATTTGTTTGGTTACATTTGAGAAGCAATAACTTTCTTTCATTTCGTTTCACAGGCACCTTGGATCCACATTCTCTTTCGATGTTTTGATCGTCCCGGGGCATTCTCATGTCTTTAATTCCGAACATGAAGTCCAAAAAACCCCGACAATCCCCGTACTGGAGAACCCGCAGGCCGGCTCTTCGAAACGGTGATTGGATAGAATGGGCGGGAATTATTGAAGAGGCGGTGCCGACTTTGGGTCCTCATGCCTCTTCGATATTTCAAAGCATTTTTTCGCTGACGAAGCGACAGTTTGCGCCGCAATTGAGCGATGGTTTAATAACAGGTCTCACTATTGCAAGCTGCCAAATGCTCAAGACCCCCACTAAAAGTGGACGGTGCCTAAAACTCTAAATCTATTATTTGTGGAAATGGTCAAGAAAGGGGTTATAAAAGACGGACATGAAATAACTTAGGTTAGACCAAAAGTATATATTAGGTTAAGTTTATATATTAGGTTGTCCCGGAATTTTTGTCCGTTTCTTTCATCGCCTACTAAAACTTACAGAATATATGTCCATGGTCTACTTGGGTACCACTTGACTCAGACTTCTATACCCTTTTTATAGCTATATTTGCTCATTAATCTACCCTGTCTTCGCAAAGTTATCATCATGGCTTTTTGAGCAGCTCAGCAGTAACGCCAAATCTTTACCGGATTTTAGAAATCTTTATCCTGATGTTGTTAAAAAGCGCTGGAAACTGTTAGGTGGAGCAAATCTTTGGCTACATTATATCCATTTTAGATTACAACACCAAGTCCGTTATAACTCTAACTATTTATCATAACTATTTATTTAATAAAAACTGTGGCTTTTTGATTACGCTTATTACGTAAAAGCACCAAAAATTCCAAAAAGCTGCTTTTTCAAAGCAAATTAAACTAGGTTATGTTGCATAAACACTGTTTAATAAGGACCATGTTTCAATTTGCAGAAACTTCAAAAGCTTTTTTATAATTGCTGCGTGTGTTGCATGACTTGGCCAAAAATCTAGACCTCAGAAGAAATAATTTTTTGAAACAAAAGACAACAGCTCAAAAAATCTAATATATTACCTGTAATCCGAGAGTTGCTCTAATTGATGCATACTTAAACCTTTCCCAAACTTTCGGAATGAAATTTCTAAAAATTAGCCTAACTTGGATATCAAAAGAAGTATACAAGATTTTGGTTCGAAAATATATCCATAAGTAAGGGAAGGAAAAGCTGCATCGATTGAATGCCGAAACTCATTTGGGTCTTTATTGCACGTGGTTTTATAGTGACTCAAAAGAACGGACAAAACTTTATCCCTCCTATATTCTAATTGGGCACCAGAGGTACCGTTCAATAAAAGTAAGCTTTGCAATTTATTATTCAAACATCAGCACAACTCTGATTTACGCAAAGTTCGGAGCCAAAAAGCAGAGTCCAAATTCCTGAAATAAAAATGAGAAAAATTTGGATCTTTGTCGAAAATCTTGATCCCAACACGCGTTTATGATACATTCACATCAAACATGCACACAAAGTTGCTGTACTTTTTCCTGGACTTGTCGAAAAACAAACATTTTTGTTTCTACCAAAACAAGGCTTTCACACTATTAATTGTGTTCCATAAGATTTGAAGGCACAGCGGTGAAATTCCGATCTTTCACAAGAGCTGATCTTCGAGAATTTTCGAAGCAGCATTTTTTATTGGGACTTGCTATGTCAAAGTCGATATTTCTCGAAAATAGCTACTGTAGAAGGCTGAGTCAAGGTGGTACTTCTAATGGCTTGTAGTGTACAGCTACTTGTGGAAACAGCTCAATATTGCTTTGTTATCATTTTCTCAATTTCTAACCATCGTAGGGGAATACAGCAACCTCTCATATAATTGTCTGATTTGTAATGTGTATACGTAGAAAGAAACTGTATCATTTTTTCAACGGAGTCATAGTTTTCTCAATTTTTTAGACTTTTGATTTTCTTGGTTTTTGCTCTAAACCTTGCGGTATAAATTGATTTTGGTGAAAAATTCAGGCATCCACCTAATGGCCACTGTTTGACCAATGATATCACGCTTCTCACGAAGTCTTTTGCAACCTTTGAATCATTCCTTAAGCCGGTTTCCACTTGCATCTACAATATAGAGAGGATCAACGATCGTTCATTTATACTTCAGTATTACGGTAGGGAAACCCAGTACAGAGCCCCCTTGTAAATTAGCTGCCGTTCAAAATTCTGTAAAAATTCTTTATAGTCCCGCCAACGCTGATTTCGCTACTTAATTTTGAAAGTCTATAAAGCCTCTAAAGTGATGTAATTTCGGTTTTGAGAAATTTGAGGAAACAGTTTTTGTGGTGCATCCGGTGTGATATGAACAAAGTGTAAACTTCATATTCAAAGTTACAAACCTTTCAAGTTGTTTGGTCCTCCTGGAGCAAAATACGGCTCGGATAAAAACACGGCTCAATGGCTCGGACACGTCTAAAAAGTTACCGTAATCGTACAGTAGCGAAGATCATTATACGAAGCACTTTGAATCTAATTGCAAGTTGATTTTATCTCCGCAAAATGCTACCGAAAGTCCGCAAAAGACTTTGGTACACATTTTTCGGACATCCTGTATATTAACCTACGAGTCAGAAATTAGCACGGCAGATCTTGAACGCAGAAAGAATGCAAATTTTGAGTGTTTTTGTACAAAAAAGCAAGTTCGAAGTGTAGATTTCGCACAACCTTGTGACAGTCTCATGATTTCCGTTTGGGAGGGCGACAGAACAATTTTCTTTTTGAATGAGGGTGCATAACGTCGCCACACACTCCAAAATTTATTTTAGGATGTTTCCCAATTTTTGCTCGCCCATATCCTTGCAGCTACAGAAGAATTTTTTTTCCAAAACGTTGATATGAAGTTCAAGAATTCAGAATCATTTCAAACATTTGTGAATATCAAGTCTTGCATTTTTTAACTCGCGTGTACTTTGAAAAGTTCCGCGACTTATTCTCTGGGAGGGAGTTGAAGAGTAGAGCAATTTCCCTACCACGCACAATGCGCTGAACAACCCTTCTTAATACGAGCGATGATTCCAGGAGTGGAATGGAACATTTTGAACATTAGTATGAACTTTCCAACGCGAGAGTAGATTAGCTACTGCCCGTCACTACTCACTGAGTTTACATACCTTTTGTAAGGGATATGAAACACTTGTCACGTAAAATTTTACTGGGCCTGTAATCACTTCGAAAGTTCACTTTTTCGATTTTTAATCTCAATTGTTTTCACTCAATTTCCTCGTACCAACTCTAGCCTTTGTGCAAAATTGTGTAAATGTACTCACTGGCCTATGTGAATTCAAACAATTACAAAGTGATTGTCTGTGAGTGCATCGAGAGTTGATTTTGAAGCCCGCAAACTTTTTGTGACCAAATCGTCAGCCTATGTGAATAACGTTTTCACTTTTGAAAACAATACCGAACTTTGTGTAGGATTGCAATTTGTACAATTATTACAGCAATCTAAAGTTTTCTTTTATTTACTTGCCAAAGCATTTATCAAATTTTCATCGGGAGGAGTTTTTTTTTTCTAAGAAAAGAAAGTCATCATTTCTACGCATTTGCTCTCCATTCCAGATTATGTGTTAGTTTCTTGAAGGCATGTCAAGAACAATGGCTGATCGCAAAAAACCAAAGTATTTTATGCTTCAAGTTCAAGGAGACTTTCCAAAATACCACATTTCGAACCTGTGAAGTATACAACGACAGGCACCATCTTTTCGTGTACGTTTCAAACCATTCAGTTCTAAGCTTTGTGAAGTTTAAGAAACGGGTATAAATGAGAGGAACTTTTGAAATGAGCTAAAGTTCAAGAAGTATGTATTAGGTTGACTAAGCAAGTTTTGCCCTAAGGTAATTTCATTGCGCAATAAGTCCCGTTATTATCTATACAGATAGGTGCAGGAGTATCGTTCAATAAAGCAAATTAAGTTTCTATAAAAAATTGTGCAAACGTCTTCATCTACGACTCAGAGAAAGTTTGAGGCAAAAAATCAAATGCCCAAAAAATCAAAAGAAGTTCAGAACTTCGTTCAAAAAATCTAAAAATTCCCTACTTGCTCGGCATACGCATTCCATATCAGAAATACACAATTAGGGCTGCTGTACATTTTCCTTGGTTGAATATCGAGGAAATAACAACTTTTGTTTTCATCAAAGCAGTGCTGAGCTGTTGCCACGCTGATAAATGTGTATTACAAGTCTTTGAAAGTACTGCCGCGAATCAGCCTTCCTCAAGAGCTTGCCTTCGGAATTTCCTAGGCTAGCTTTCCTTACTGAAGCTTGTTATGCCATGATAGGGCTGGAAATTCATGTTGTTACTTCCAAATGCTTGTAGTAGAGAACTACGTGTGGAAAAACTTAGTATTGCTTTGGTATAACCAATAACCATCAGCTTTAATTTTCTTGATTTTCAGCCAAGAGAGCATACAGCAACTCCGAATGTCATGTGAATGTACATGTAAGCAGGTAGAAGATCCGTAGAATTTTTTTGACACGGACTTATGATGTTTCTCGGTTTTTTCAAGCTTGGACATTTCTAGTTCTTGCTCTAAACTTAGCTAGGATCTATGTCTGTGAAAATCAAAGCAATCTTGCGTGGTTTACTATGCTCTATTGTACGACATCCAGGATCCTATCTAGCATGTAGAACAAGGCTAAATGCAATATAAATTGATTTTGGTGCAGACTTGTGTATCAATTTGTCGCATGCTGTTTCCATTGATATCTTTCTTCCTAAAATTTTTTTTGCAACCTTCGAGTACCGCTTTGAATACCTGGCCTCAACTTGTTAATAGAAGGAAATCACTGATCGTTTTCTCCTACTAAAAATACGTTAGAAACTTTCAGACAAGGTCACATTGTAAATTAGCTGTAGTTTTTCTTTAAGGAACTACTAGAAAGAGAGCCAATCAAAGTCGCGTTTTGCTAAAACTTTGACACAACTGTTATGTGAGGTGCTAAACACGGAGATAATATTCATGCCGCTGTGCTGGTACTTTTTTCGAGGGGTTACGATGGAATACGATATGGGATCAAAATCTCAGAATTAACTTGCAGAAGAGGGTTACTTGACATGCTAATCACGAATACCATATCCACTTCTTGTGTTCTTCTTCGCGCAAGGGGCTATATGGCGTGCTGATGGATGTCGATCACACACGATAGGAGTATTTCCAAGACTACGGTGGTTACGGTATTATACCATTCTCGTTGTCAGAATGCAAATTCCGGGATTTCCGCGAAATTCCGCGACATTCCCGGAATTCCGCTACATGCCAGGATTTCAGCGGAATTCTCGCGAATTACGCAAACTACGCAGCGCCACAACTTCTTTCGGAATGAATAGCTGGAACCGGAAGCAGCATTGTGTTCAGCTCGTCGAGGCGAATTTTACTGCGTGCAGCTCCAGTTTTTTATCTAAATTTCTTTGCAGAGGTCCATTCGCAAACTGCCGCAAACTTCTTTCCAAAAGAGGTAGAAGCGTTGGCGAATTCTGGAAATATCACGGATTTCCAACTTCTCTTCGTCGTAACTTCCTTCGGAATAAAAGTGTCTTGAATACGAAACAGCATTGTATTCAGCTCATCGAGGCGAATCTTCCGATTTACAGCATGCCCTTGATATTCCAATTTCAGTAATCCTGAATGTTTTTGCGACGGTCTCTTTGTGAAGTAACGCGCATTGCCCCTGGTATACTCCAGTAAGGACGATTCGATAGTACTTCTTCTGTAGATTAAAGATGGCTAAAAAGTATTCGCAGACTTTTTCCCAAAGAATTTAGAAGGGCTGGTGAAGTATGGAGAAATCTTGTCGTCCCAAATTCTACTCGCCGTAATCCTAGAATACAAAGCTATCGCTAAGCAGATGTGGGTTTCGTAATCAGCAAGTTTCTCATTTTACGCTCCAAAATCCGGCTAAAATATTGATGATCTTGGATTGAAAGGAAACTTTGCTTGCAGAGGCTTTACTCGCTGTTTACGAAGATAGTGGTCTTTGAGTAATACAGGGTCTTCTTGCATAGATATTGCGAAGCTGTCACTGGATATGAAAGTTCGTACCTTTATGCAGACATTGAGACATGCACCATTCGATGGCACAGCTCCTACTTACCTTAACATATGAAAGCAAACAGGCAAGTTCTCTCTGAAAGATACGCGAAAAGTGCAGGCAAAGTAAATCGAGAAAAAACTAAAAAGCCCGAACTTTTTTGGAAATATCTATTTAGCGATAGCTTCGTATTCCAGGATTACGGCGAATAGCATCGGGACGAAGAGTTTTCCACACTTCACCAGCCCTTCTAAATTCTTTGGGAAGAAGTCTACGAATATAGCCATCCTTAATCTACAGAAGAAGTACTATCGAATCGTCCTTACTGGAGTACACGAGTAATGCGCGCTACTTTACAAAGAGACGTCGCAAAAACATTCAGGAATATTAAATGGAATATCAAGGGCATGCTGTAAATGGGTGCGGAAACTTAGGAACCCGAGCCTAATGGGGGACGGAACTTAGGAACCCGAGCCTAATTAGCTCGATTCGGGGAGTGCCTGCAGGTTACAGTCATGCTCGCTGGCTCCGATTACTCACTAGGACATAGCAACAATCTAAGCCCCGCCCCCTTGAGAGCCTGCTTGGAACCTAGCCAAGGAATGCTGAAAATCTCAATTGAATTTCAGGGCTGGCTCTAAGCCAAAAACCTTCAAAGTGATCGTACGAAGGTGAAATTAGGCTCAAACGAAAGAGAAAAACCGTGCCATCATCATAAAGCAGCTACTGATTCAAACTGATTGAACACAACATTTTCTTGGTTCAAAACTTTATTCAAGTGTCAAATTACTGAGAAATTATTCAAAAAACCGTCAAGTTTTTCAAAAACAAAATCGAAAGATTCGCCTCGATGAGCTGAATACAATGCTGTTTCGCATTCAAAACACTTTTATTCCGAAGGAAGGTTGGAAACCCGTGATTTTTCCAGAATTCACCAACGCTTCTATCTCTTTTGGAAAGAAGTTTGCGGCTACTTTCTTGAGCGCTAATCTACAAGAAGAGTACTTCTTGTAGAACAGTACTTACAGTTATCTTTTACGTTGGATAGGCGCTGCGTTGCATCCTTGCGAATACCTCCGCAGAGAAATCAAAAAAACTGGAGCTGCATTCATTAAAATTCGCCTCGACGAGCTGAACACAATGCTGCTTCCGGCTCCAGCTATTCATTCCGAAAGAAGTGGCGCTGCGTAGTTTACTTGATTCGCGAGAATTTCGCGGAAATCCCGGAATTTGCGACATTCTGACAACGAGAATGGTATAGTACCGTAACCACCGTAGTCTTGGAAATACTCCTATCGTGCGTGATCGACATCCATCAGCACGCCATATAGCCCCTTGCGCGAAACTACGGCGTATTCTGTAATTTGACCCCATACCATGAACCGTAACTCAACCATATGCGCCAGCGCAAGGAATCGTTATGATGTTTTTGTTAAATAACTTCCCTAAATATTAGGTTGTCCCGAAAGTTTTGTCGGTTTTTTCAGACCACTATAAGACCACGCACAAAGAAGATCTGAATGAGCTTTAGCATGTATTCGATGCAGCTTTTCCTTCTCTTTCTTGAGGTTACATTTTCGAACTATAATCCTGTATGCTTTCTTTGATAATTGCTGAAATTCTTCACCCGTCATTTTTGTCTGCTCAAAATTCGGCTAATTTTTGAAAATTTCATTTCAAAGTTTCAGAAAGGGTTAAGTAAGGGTTAAATAGAGCTATTCCCGGACTACAAGATGATACTTTTAGATTCCACTAATCTGCTGATTTTTGCTTCAAAAAATCATTTCTTCGAAGGTCTCGATTTTTTGGTAAAGTCATGAAACACGCAACTGCAGCAAAAACATGGAAACTTCTGAAGTTTCTGCAAATTGCAACATGATTCTTATTGAACACTATTTATGCAACATTACCCAGTTTGACTTTCTTTAAAAAAGTAGCTTTTTGGAATTTTTGGTAATTTTACGTGGTAGACGTGATCAAAAAGCCGCGGTTTTTCTCAAATAAATAATTATCTGGGACTTGATAAGCGTGACCCATGTAATCTAAAATAAGTATAATGTAGCCGAAGAATGGCTCTACATAACAGTTGTTAGCGCTTTTCGAAAGTAGCAGGAGAAAAGTGATTTGGGGTTACTGCTGAGCTGCTCAAAAAGCCATGGCGACAACATTGCGAAGATAGGGTAGATCAGAGAGCAAATATAGCTGTAAGAAAGAGTATGAAAATCTGTTTTAAATCATACCTAAACCTTCCATGAACTGGTGTTTTGTGGGTTTTAGTGAGCCGTGGAAAAACCGAAAAAACTTTCGGGACAACCTAATAATTTACAACAAAATTTTGAGATTTCAAACCCATATCTTATGCCTACAGCAACCCTCGAAAAAGCCGCACCAAAATGTATATTATTTTCGTGATTAGTCAATTTACCCCTTGTGTGCAATTGTCAGCGTAATTTGCGGTTTTGCATTTTAATGCTTTGAAATAGTACCCGGAAAGTCATAAGCGGGATTTTACGGACACTTGTTTCACTATTTGTCACTACATTACTTTTGCCCGGAAGTCTATAAAGCTTTTAGTGATGTGATGAGATATAAGGAAACGACATTTATTATGGTAAACTCGGCGTTATTTTTAAACAATTCATGAGCCTGATCAGCCTAGTGTGAGAGTTTCTGGGTTGTTCGGTTCTATTCCTGGGACGAAGTAAAGCTTTCAATGGCAGAAACTCTCTTTGGAAAGTTTTTACTGTAAGCGTAAAATAACGAAAACAGATCGATGATTCGGTCTACACTTCAAATCTATGACAATTATCTGCAACAGAACGTTACTTAAAACTCGTCAAAAAACTTGAGTGAAAAACTAACGACCAGATAGTGGACATGTTTTGAGACAGTACATAATAAAAGGGTCTAAAGAAAGAAGTAGCACGCCGAACTTGAACGCAACGAAAGTTCAAATTTTAGATGTAGGTTGCAGAAAAGGCATGTCTTAAGATGTAGGTTACGCATGACTGCATCGACGTCAAGGCATTTTCATGGTTGCAAGGGCCTCCTGAATACTTCACGAATATGCTCTGCACACATGAAACAATCAAGATTTTACGTAAAACCCGGATTACTTTTTGTATTACACTTTACATTTATCTTATACGTTCCAGAAAGCCCAAAGGGCATTTTTTATTTTTATCTTTTAGAATCTTCGCATACGTCTCATCTTTGTCGGATTTTTTCTTTCGAGTAAACATGGATAAAAATCAAGTACTTGTAAAATTCAAAAATCAAGGTGATGATAACGTTGTCCAATTGGGAGGCAAAAGACCAAGTAATTTTTAAGAAATTTTTTTTGCACGTCAGGAATACGCCTTAGGGTGATTATTATTTGCTAAATTATCACTTCAAATGTAAGAGCTATAGCGAATCTGCTCTCCTAAGTAACTCACACAAGCGTTTCGGATAATGCCAAGAAGCCCAGCCCCGAGATCCTGGCCGTTATTTTCAAGCTGATGGTGAATAACGAATGTGATCAAAATATACTCAGTTTTATATAAAAAAAACTTGTTCGTCAATAAAACAATTCTGTTTCAAAATTATGATATGAGTGAAACGTCGTTACAATACAAGGCATCACATGCGTGCTTATTGGAAGTATGTGAGATCATGCATTTTACTATGCTTGAAAATTCTAAATGTTGAATCGAAATTTACTATATAGCCGATCATGACCTTTTCTAAGCTCATTCCTCCAGCGAGAGCAAAACTTTCTCTCCAAAGCTAAACTGTAGAAGCTGAAGAGGATTACAGGACATTGTAAAAACAAACGCTGTAAGCCGTCGGCGATCAAATAATAGGCACGCAATGAACTCTACAGTGCAGCATCTCTACGGAGCAATGCACAACTCATTGATATTGTGTACCAGATCTCGCGCATTCTCGCTTTCAATGACGAACTCCACCAGCTAGAGTTCCATCCACTAACAAAAGAGCGACGGCACTTTTTGTTGTATTCAATGATTTGTGCAGTAATCGAGTATAAAAGGGCTTGAGGAATATGTGGACTCCATTAGAAATGTGGTTTTACTGTCTAATCATTGTGAGTTGCATTCTTCAAGATATGATAATAAGTAATTTTTGATGTTTAGTTCTGGTCACTTCGTGCTGGTTCTTGTTTGTCACTAAGTTTAAAAGATGAGTATGAAGCTGGCAAGTTTGGTGAAATTAGTTGCTGCGACGGAAGAGGCTCGCTTATACCGTTTTGCTTGATCAGTCCCAGCAGGGATCTTTTTAACCATGGTATCGCAGGTTACCTCAGCAGTATTTGCCCAAGCGGTGAAAAATTGGTAAGAACTTGATAACAACTTCAATCCTCAAAGAATTTGTTGCGAAAATATGAGGCTGGCAAGTTTGGTGATATTAGTTGCTGCTCCAGATAACCTCCGGGTTGATACTAATAAAAATTGCTTTGTTCGCAACACTATTCTAAACAGTTTTTAACAAAATTCAGGGATTTTTTAGGGGTACGACAACCACTTGATTTGCAACCTCCACGAAGCTGTAAAAACTGGGGGGTCTGCAAACCAAATTTTCTGGAATGGAAACGCTTACGTTTTAGCTGCACTGCAGTAAGTTCAAGTAGTTAAAGCGTTCCTCATAGCTTCTAAGCATAGTTGAATTTCAGCAACAACGTGTCCCGCTTTGCTGCAACAAGTCTATATCACGAACACGGCCCTGTGCTCTGCGACGTAAGTTACCAATAACATAGTAACATGACATCTTTTTCTTCTAGCTAGAAAGTCAGCGGAAACGTGGCTTATATGAGAGGTTTGTTTTACATAACTTTTGTCCGTATTGCAAAAGCTCTGTTCAATCTATTATTTCAGACTTGTGATGTTCAAGAGCTGTGTTAATTCCGCAGCTGATCTAATATTGTCGAAGCCAAAACTTATAGCAATTACCAAAATATCGAATTTGCTTTTGAATTGATACGTGGACCTCTGACTTGTTCACGCTAGCTTTCTATTTTAATCATTCATATGTGTTTGCGGTTAACTTCGGAGAAATGGAAGCAAGCCAAAAATTGCGAAAACACCGATTTATGCTATTTATCTGCATGATATTTTTTGAAACGCTTTAGCAAAAGCAGACAATTTTTTTTTGTTTCATCAGTTTCTAGCTAGATAGCGAACTACACGTGAATGAAAGTGAATTGTGGAGTGAAATATGTGAGGCAATCTAATAATAGCGAAAGAAGTCAAAACTTAGAAAGCAACGCATTGGAGTAAGTTTTGCAATTTTACTAGATGTCTGCAGTGTACTTCTTTAGCTGAGGAACGATTGTACCAAAAGCATTTATCGCGCATTACATTTATTAAAGCTGAGAGAAAGTTATCATACGAAGTCGTTGTCATGAGATTAACGTTCGGGCAAGAAGTCGATTTTGGAATTTTGTGCTTACCTGAGTCTATTCGCTATGCTGAAACCGAAAATCCACACTGCGCAGCGCGAAAACGGCGAAAAAGGGCTCTACCGGAGGATAGAAAAGGGCAGGTAGGCGCATCTTCCTCACTGTGTATTCGCACTCCCAACTTCAGGAGCAATCTTCTCGGTTCCGATTTCAAGTCAGCGTGCGCCCTCGGCCTGATGTTAGGGCGGTTAGCAGAAATCTCTCCCAGCTTCAGGAGAAAATCGTTCCTGAAACTAGGAGGGTGTTTTCACTGAGTGAACGGGCAGTGAATGGCGCTGATTAGAGCTCTTTTTTCCATTTTTGTGCTCTTCAGAACAGACTCTCGAATTCAGCATAGCGAGTAAGCCCAGAAGCACAGAATCATAAGATCTACTTTTTCCCGGACACTGCCTTTAAGCAGTGCAGCGTTCCACAAACCTTGTCAATTTTATCAAAAAACAACAATTTTTAACTTACACCACGGATCACTACTGTAGGCAGTTATTCACCAAAACTCATGCGAATTTGCAGATAGTGCAAGCCTGCTCAAAAGTAGTCTGCCAAGTGGCCTGGAAAATACCTGATTTATTCTCTCAAAAACTTGATTGGATCTACTGCTATTTTGAGTGATGACCTCTGGCGTTTTCTGTTCGGTTTCTTTTTCCTTTCAGACATATCCTGCTTGTACCAAATGTATATTGTTCTGTTCTGTCGTGCCTTTTGGCATGTACTGTTCAGTTTTATAATGTTCACATAGGGTTCCCTATGTAAATGAAAATGAAATGAAATGACACAAAAAAAATTTTGAAATGTTCATACATAGGGGATTAAATTTGAAAATGTTTTTTTTTTTTTGAATAAATGATTTGAAACCGGAATTGACTGATTTCAGAACACCCTCGGACATTAGTGATAATCAGGACCTGATCAGATGTATCCGTGATCAAGGAGGCAATCAATAAAATGCTCTATTATGAAGGTGCAAAAATTTAAACGGCAGAAGCTTATTATGAGGTTAGGTACTGTTATGGTACTGAACTATCATGTTTGCTCGTAAAAAGATTGGGGCAACTTTTTGTGTAACGTTGAGTATATTTTGAAGATCGTTTTCTTGGAAATCATAAGTTATTCTTTTGGTCGAAATTTTGTCTTCGGAGAAAAGTTCAAAGTCCACGAAAAAGACAGCCAATTTTCCCCTCTTCGGTTTCTCATGCCACAATAATAAGTTTTGAATGATGAAAAAACAAACAACTGTATTTAAGGACTATGTATGCGTAAGTGAGTATCAGCTTCAAAATAAGACCTCCAGACATCCTTTTTGCCAACTGCACAGATACCCGTATTTGCCCACTTATCAAGGTACTTATTATTAGCATTTGGTTGTTTTCGGACTACTAAATGTCACTATTAAAAACCGCTCGATGCTCCGCACGTAAAACCGTCCTTTTGAATCTTGCAAAGATTAGTCCACTTTGGCAAGACAAAACTGCGGTTTTTCCTATGTTTGCTGAGCATAGATTGTGCTGTGAACGTTTTCCGTACGTTGTATCACCAAATGTTTCTAGATGGAAAACACATTTTCAAAAACGGGGAGGAGAAAGATGTTGTTGGAGAGGAACCTTCTGAATCTATGAGTAAATCTACTATCCTTTAGCTCCTCGCTCCGATCTTGTTTAATTTCGCATGAAATATGCACTGCATGTTCCACGGAGAACGAGTTTTTAGTACAGCAAGTCTTATTGCAAGTAACTTCCTCACCCATCGAATCCTTCACCATCGCCACGTCCACCGTCGTCGCCACTGCCACCTGACTGCGGAGTATACGCTCTACTTAGATGCTCAACTTCACTACCACCGCCACTATTACACCATTGTATCCGCCTTCTCCTCCGTAAGATCCGCTATGAGAAAAGGATATGGGGCATACCTTGTGCTTACCATTAGTAAACCAACAAAGCGTGCCCTCCTCCAAAGTAACCACTGACTTCTAATATAAACATTTTGTGCACCTCCACTACCGCAGCTACCGCCGATCTAACCGTCCCTTCCACCACCACCTCGCGCAAAAGTGGCAATGAGATGAAAATTTGCAGTTGAAGAATTCGCATTGCACGGTTGTATGGAGGTCTCTGTGAAACCTTCCCGTATAATTACCATCTCTTCGTTGTCTCATTATGCACAAGGCAATCCGCAGTTCTTGTAGGACCCAGTGAGTACCGTGCCGTGCCATTTCTGACTCTTTCATACTTTTAAATAATTGAAATATTTTTTGATTTTCAAAAATTCAATTCAGTACAAAAAGATTTTTTCGACTGAGATTTTGGGGTGATGGGTCCGCGAAATGTCTAAAGCATACCAAAAGTTCTCCGACATATATCAGAAAAAAATTCCCGTCCTCTTCTTCCTCCCCCCTCCCCCCCCCCCCCTCCCGAAATGGAATCAATGGGTCGCCACTGGTAGTACCTGATACCCTTGAACTGCAATTCTCGTCTCATCCGTTTGCCGTGTCGCAATCATGTATTAGTTTGTAAAATGTTTGCAGCTTTCATTATTCTTTCTGTATAAATGTGGAGCGCTCAGACTTTGCCAGTATGTAGGTCATAGTGTGTGCTACAAATCCCCGGGAACTGTTCGATCCTTGAACACGAAAAAAATTTAGGCATTTTTGGGAAAGTAGTGAGTACTAAAGACTTATGGGATTAAGCAAAAACGAGGCCGTTTGCAGCCTAGGCCATACACAATGAACTGAATTTGTATATGAATTTTTGCTAGGGGATAATCCAATATGCTATGCGAACCAGATATGAAATCCAAAGGCAAGACGAAATTTGATGTCTTCTCGAAGCTGAACGAACCGCTGTACGCAAACCCTACTTGGACAACCGTTTCCGACTAAGAAGTCAGTACCTCAGAATTAGCCGAGACAATAAGGGGGTTATATGACCTGACAAACAAGAATATCTTAGTCATTTTTTGAAAAACGCCCCGTCTTTTATTGAGCTGTCATATTTGCTTAGGCAACATGACGGCTCTCAACTTGGATGGTCGCTGACGACCATCTATGCCGCTCAAAAATTCCCAGCGAAAAACGATTGAGGAACTTCCGCTATGTACCAGTGGCGTACCCAGGATTTCCGCTCGGGGGGGGGGGGGAGGATAAAAATTTTTTTCCGAATGAAGGTGCGTGGCTTTAGCCACGCACTCCGAAAAAATTTTAGGGGTGCTTCTCAAGATTTTTTCGGGTCCCCAACCCCTACAATCTGGAAAAAGGGGGCGTGGCGTCAGCTACGCCCCCAAAAAAATTTTTACAAGGCCAATTTGAATTTTTAAAAATTTTTAAAAATTAGTTTAATTAATTACAAGTATAAACAAGTTACTTGCACATTTTTATATCCCCCCCCCTCGGTACGCCACGGCTATGTACATACACCTAAAATGGATCTAGAACAACCAATGATAGGTAAGCGGCGTCATTCCCTCGTTTTTTATGGTAGAATACCTAAGAAAATCCCAAGAAGGCAGTTTTTTGGATTTTGTAAAATGCTGAAAAAATGGGTACTTTTTCAGTTTTCAATTTTTCCTTCCAAAATTTTCTCACAGAAGAATGCGTCAAATCCGAAAATCACTCCATTGCACAGTCGAACATCGGCTTTAATGAGCAAGTGCGTGATCCTAGCACATATGAGAGCAACTTATGTTCTCTCAAAGTATAGCTGTTTAGAGAAAGAATTTGGAATCTAAAATCGTCCTCAGAGTGGCTACATCCAAAGAAAGCATGCGTTGTGGAGTCAAAGGTTTGCTGTTTGCAAAAGTTTTTATTGCGCTCAAAAAATGTTTTTGGAAAAAAATTATCTTAAGAAGTTGAAAATTAAAAAAATGCATCAATTATGAGACAACCTAATATTTGGAGTAAGACCTATACCGTAAATTTACAGTAATAACCTTGCAAAACCCCTACGATGCGAAAAAGTATCGTTTTCGTGAACAGTGGGTAACACTCCTACGGCAAGTTTCAATTGAATCCTAATAATTTTTTGTTTTTCCACTTATATCGTGTACCTACCGTAATCTTCTCTCGTCAGAATCGCCTATTGCTTACATTACAATCCACTTATGGCAGTACTTGACTTGTCGGGCATTAGACGAATTGCTGTTTCTGTGAAGTCAGCATTGCCACCGGCTTTGACGGCTCTAATGGCGGTGGAAAGTTTTAATTGCACTGCTAATTGCACTGCACTTCTGTTGTTTCACCCTCTTTTGAGACCAACAATGGGAACTTTGAAGAGTGATTATGATTAGCTCGCAATCAAAATTCCCTTTTAAAAATAGGCGAATTTCACGCGCATTATTGGTGCAGCACATCATCAAGCATTGCAGTAGTCAGCTTGATGATAAAGATAAGCCTGTTTTTTCCCGTATCAGACCTTCACCATTACGAAGGAAATGATTCAAAACTATAAAGCTTGTACGACCCACAAACTGTATTGGGAGTAATTCGGTGCATTGTGTTTGTATTAGGGTGATACAAAAGTTTTCATCTCATGCGAGTGGGAGAGAACGGGATCAAAATGGTGAGTAAGCTGTTCCACAGAGGAAGCAAATTCTACAAAATAGCTTTTGAACATCAGGTCAGATATCACCGCTTGAAGTTTGACCAACATTCAAAGACAATTGAATACTTGAAAATCGCAACTCAAAAAAAATTCTGCAAACCCTCAACTTGCACACGTACTCTTCGCATCAAACATTCATGTAAACCCTTGATTTTTTATGGTCAGAAAGCTCATGATGATGTTGTATTCAAGTTGGATGCCTGTTTTTTTTTGCCAAAC
This sequence comes from Cylicocyclus nassatus, assembly GCA_958299035.1. NCBI lineage: Eukaryota > Metazoa > Nematoda > Chromadorea > Rhabditida > Strongylidae > Cylicocyclus > Cylicocyclus nassatus. The sequence continues at coordinate 91,822,187 of CATQJL010000001.1, read as the reverse complement.
GACTGTATCTTTATGTTTTCGGATTCACACTTCACCCAAACTCGGACGTGTGGATGCTATGTGGTAGAACTTAATTTGTTCTAACGTATAGATATAGACACACATGTTCTATATTTTGAGTCTAGTGCTTATAAGCAGCATTAGAGCAACGGACAGTAAATTGGTTTCAAACTTAGTGGGTCCGTCTAAAAATTGTCCGCCCAGTTTAGAAATGCGTATTCTATTAAAAAATGTTCATAAGAATGCGGTCCAACGTACAAATGATTCGAAACACAACTCTAGATTTACATATTATCTCGAGGCTAAAACTGTAACTTTCCCTCTCAAGGTAAACTAATCTTTGCAGGCTATAATATTTCAGAATACCAACATTGCTGCCGCAAAAAGATGTTAGGTTATTCCGACAGTAATTTTGCTTTGTTTTAACAAAGTACACACTTAAATGTCAACAACTCTTTTCTCATTGTCTTTTCTTCAGCTTTGAGTGTTCACTAAAAAAGGCTTCAATTGAAATTTTGCATTATGGAGCGAATCACCCAACGCTCTTCATTACTGTAGGATTACGGCAGGAACTTTGAAGAGCGCTTTGAGCCATCATTGGCTACATTGTCCCAGAATAGCTTCTCAAAGAGCCGAAAATCTTATCATTGGGCTAAACTGGCTCGCTGATATTAACCTATTATTTTAGCCTTACGGCAAAATTCGCACTTTGCGAATTTTGCCGTAAGGCTTGCCATTTTTTCAACGTTATGTCGAGTAAACTCCAACGTCGTTTTTTTCAGCGCAATTTAACACGTTGACGACGAGCCATTTTTTTGCGGTCTGTCCCTGTGGACGAGACGTTTCCATGCATCCCTACGCGTGGCCCATGTATGTATGCATGCATCCATGCACGAAGTACAAAATGTGCAAGCCCCGCCCCCTCTGGCAAGCTCCGCCCACTCGACCAAAAATGTCGGAAACTGCCCAAATTTCAAGAATTTATGCGATTTCCGCCACTTTTGAAAAGTGGGCGGAGCTTGCCACTCAGGGGGCGGGGCTTGCCTGACGGTGGGCGGGGCCTGGCAAGAAGTTGCTAGAAGTCTTTGCGTTCATCTACAGCCTCATCCATGCTTTTTGTGGACAAAAAGGATCCTTGTGAGAGGCATAAAAGTGGGCGGAGTTTGCCAAAAGGGGCGGGGCTAATACATGAAGTACATCTGAGCCTATGTTGATTATATGAACAAAAACTTAGAGGATTGGACAGATAGTATTGGATTTAAGGCCGCCGCGCACCATTGCGCGGCGTCGTCCACAGGGACAGACTGCCTGCCGCGCACCATTGCGCGGCACTGTCGTCAACGTGTTAAATATGAGATTGGACGATTTGAAACTGTTGGAAACTCATAAGTAATTGTTTGATGAAGTTAGCACTTGGAAATTCTGGAACACTGCTAGACGACTTTCCAGAATTTTTTGAAAATTGTGTTCAAGCGGCCTGTTTCACAATGACGTTGTATGGTGGAAGTTACTACCATAATGCCAGGGTAATAGAGGGCGATAGGTGGTAATTGGTTCCTTACTGTAAATCTAAGCTAAAGCCTATGTACTGCATGGTACTTGAAACTGAGATAAAGACTCAATGAAAAGGAGTTATCAAGGACAAAATAGTGCGTACTTACTTTTAGAAGCCCAAATCCTGGGTACGCCACTGCTGTATACTTACTGCAGCTCAACCAGCCACCCCCCCCCCCCCAGAAAAATGTCAGAAACTCGACTAATGGTGCCATGGTATATAGTTGCTTTTTAAGTTTTTATATAAAATTTCTGAAGAAGTTAGAACAGCCTTGGATAAGGTAAATTTTCTAGATTACAAAACATCTTGCAAAACGCGTCATAACTTTTTACTAAACTTTTTCCAACACCATCAAATTTTAGCAGGCCTATCTCAAGCAGAAACGTATGAAACACGAATAAATTGTTGGATTTCGAAAATTACAAATGTGTTATGATCAGTACTATATTGATAAAGCACATGAACGTTTGGATTCGAAATATCATATCTTTGATTTTCAATTTAAATGGGTTTGGATCTATAATAATTTCAACTCCAAGATCGATTTGGAAACATAAACATTTGCTAGAAAAAGGAAAAAAGTTGCATCGAATGACACCCGAGTTGATCGCCGGTGGATGTTCTGCGAGGTTTGATTTGAACAAATATGAGATATGGTAACATCAATGAAGTTAGTTTAAAGGCAAGTTACAGATGCCAAAAAATGCATTATTGCACTTTATTCCCTCTGTCCATCTGCTACCAAAGACTTCCAAATAAAACAAATTTTAGAAATCAAAAGAGATGGACCTGATAGAAACCGTACTTTCGAAGCTTCTGCAATTTAAGCGCCTACCAAAGCAGCCAAAACTGCTGAAAAGGGGAAGAAAAGCTGCATCGAAACTATTCATAACGTGTGATTATCCATCCCATGTCTTTTGAAACACGTAAAACAAAAGAACGATCGGAACGACTTAATAGTTGGGTATCAGTGATGTTAGCTCCACTGCTCCTCTTCCGAAGCCATTCACTCAGAACGTAAGTGGGCATACAACGTGACTTGGCTGCTTACGATATATTCTTAGGTTGCAGATTGCTAAGATTGGTGCCTTAATACACCTGCTCACCTTGATACGCTCAGAGGGTGCGAAGTGAAATTTCAAAATTGGCACCTGGCGTAAGCGAAGAAGAATTTGCAAAATTCTATGTATCCAAGGCACCTATTTTATTGGAGCAAATGTGATTTTTTGCATCGCGTAATCATACCGTTCGCGAGCCTACACATACGACATGAGGTGATAGCTACTTTTCCAGTACCGTGCTGTCAGAAGTTTCAGTTTGGTGAAATGGCGTGCATCGCAATAACTGCGAATAATACTGTTGCAAAAAAATATTTTCATGATATCGCGGCTACAAAGCGCGATCTGCAAGTTACAGTCTCCTTTTCCCAAGCTGTGTTATCATCTTAGCTGATCTTTTACAGAAGTCAACAAAATGCGCCGTCAACAAGCAACGCGACGGAAAGAGATATGGGAGCTAGATCACAGCAAATGCTTCAACGCGACAGTATGGCCGTAACGCTTAAGATTTTTCCATGTTTTCTTTTGTAGGCAAGTCGCGTAACTAACGACCAGAGGTGCGATAGTGGGAGCCGATTCTCCCCCTACCTTCACTTTTGAGCTGGTACGGGGTGACCACCTTCACTTTTGGAATAAAAAGTTTTTCGCTGGACGATAAAGAAGGAAAATAAGCAAAACAAACGCAAAAAAGATTATCGAAAGCATATATTTATGTATATAGCGGCATATATATTTAAAATAAACGTGTTTAGTAAATGGTGTATTTGGAAGTAAAGCTTAGCAAAACTGTACGGATTTTATTAACCAAATTTTGTTATAACGTATAGCGAAGGAATTAGGTCGATCCAGAAAGTAACGGCCGAGAACCAGAATTTTGAATAAGAATTTTAAATAATTGAATAGTGAAAAATCCATAACATAAACATAACATAATCTATAACAGTTTCCACTGTTATAAATCTGTTGTTTGAAAATGTCAGCAGTTGCGACTTCGTGGCTTTTAAAGAGTAAATGGTGCTCTTTCAGCTAGTGAAAAAATCGAGTGGATTTGAGAGATAGTCGCTGAAAACCAGAATTCCAAAAATTTACGCCATTTTCGCGTGTTTTTTGACAGTTGACAGTTAAACTCATATAAATCTTGAATGTGAAAGCGTGTGATGTTGCGACTTCATAGGTTTTATAGAGTAAGGTTTGCCTTATCGGGATATATTTTAGCCGTTCCAATCCATTAAAACACTCCGAGATCCAGAGTCTTGAAAAAGCAGGTAAAAAAGCGCTTTTTGAAATTCAACAGCTCATAACTTTTTCAGAACTGCATGAATCATGTTGCGACTTTATAATTAGATTCTTCTCGCCAAGAGCTTTCAGATGATATATAATATGTGGGGGTTTAGAGCCTCCTACAAATTATGCCCGTGGGGAGAGCCTTTTCATACCAAAGTCTCCCCCTAGCCCACTTCAATGTATTGGAGGGGGAAGACTTTGGTATGAAAAGGCTCCCCCCACGGGCATAATTCGTAGGAAACTCTAAACCCCCACATATTATATATCATCTGAAAGCACTTGGTGAGAAGAATCTAATCTATGAAGTCTCAACATGATCTATGGAGTTTTGAAGAAGTTATGAGCTGTTGGATTTCAAAAAGCGCTTTTTTACCTGCTTTTTCAAGACTCTGGATCTCGGAGGTGTTTTAATGGATTGGAACGGCTAAGATATATTCAGATAAGGCAAACTTTACTCTACAAAACCTATAAAGTCGCAACATCACACACTTTTACTTTCAAGATTTAGATGAGTTTAACTGTCAACTGTCAAAAAACACGCAAAAATGGCGTAAATTTTTAGAATTCTGATTTTCAACGATTATCTCTCAAATTGACTCGATTCTTTCACTATCTGATAGAGCACCATTTACTCTTCAAAACCTTTAAAGTCGCAACTGCTGACATCTTCAAACAACATATTTATAACAGCGGAAATTTTGCATGATTTTTCACTATTTAAATATTCAAAATTCTGGTTCTCGGCCGTTACTGCCTAAATCGACCTACTTCCCTCGCAGTATGTTATGACAAAATTTACTTAATAAAATCCGTACAGTCCAACAAACTTTTAGTTCCAAATACACCATTTACTAAACACGTATATTTTAAATTTTTATAAATAAAATTTATAAATATTTTTGATATTAATGGTATCTGTGGCCCTATAGAGGGCCGTTGGGTCACAGTTCGACGTAGAAAGATAGCTCTGTTCGTCCGTTCTACCCCCCCCCCCCCCCCGTCGACGTTTTTGGGAGGTGAGTGTCCGACACTACCACCTTCACTTTTGGCCGGCCAGTGGTAGCTGGGACCACCTTCACTTTTGGTGGGCCCGGCTCCCCCCATCGCACCTCTGCTAACGACTCTTTTGTCTTGCCGGAAAAAAGAAGAGGAAGCTTAGCCCTCTGTGCGCCCGACTCAAAATTCTGAGGGCTAAGCTTCCAGTGCGCCTTTTGTATAAACAGAAAAACCGTAGACTAGATTTTACGGAGCTCCAGTATTTTCAATATGCGCCAAAAAGATAATCATAACTGCTTAATAGTGTGCTATTATGTAGTCTGAGCAGCATGATAGTATTTGCATTAATGATTTTCTCGTTATATACATTTGTTATCATGCTATTTGTGGATGGGGTTTAATTACCCAAGTTTGAGGTTTCTCCGATAAATTTGGTTGGTCTATGGTGTTGTGTTGGTAACCTCGAGAACCACCGAGCAATTTTATGGTGCAATCGACCTAAAGGACAACAAAGGCAACAACACATAAAATACTGGTACGATTTCATGAATACGCTTCGCCTCTTCGATTTCCTCTACAATTGCGCAGATTCAAACTAACCTTCTTCGCACAAATTAACCATTTATACGATTATTTGTTACAAACCTTTATTTCAAAATATTACCAAGGTTTTTGCAATTCTACCTTGGTCAGTGCGCGCGCCATCATATTTCTTACATCCAAAATTAACCAAGGGTTTTTGCATCGCCATCTTGGTCATTAATCATAATGGCGGGTCCTACTTCGCTAGAATCACAGAAAGCTCTTTTCGCGATATTGTAACAATCTAGCAGAATTAGAAATTCTAGCCTTAAGGGATTCTACCAAACGAGCACAAGTGCAAGCGCAAATATTTGAACTCAATGCGATCTCTAAGTTAGTTGATGATTCACTTGCGACCTTTACTGCCACGGTTGATTCTCTGATCGATATTTTGAATGAAGAGCAAGAAACTCAAGCGCAGGAGTACATAGATAGAGCACATGCGAGCTTAGACAACGCGCGGTCACTCGCTATCGACTTAGAAGCAAAACTGTATAGCGCTCAAGATCAGATGAATTTTGAAGCAGACAAAACCGTATGGGTAGGGCAAATAATGGCAAAACCAAAACTTTCAGCTATCCCCATACCGACTTTTTCGGGTAAAGCGTGGCAATTCGAAAACTTTTGGACATTGTTTGAGGCTAACGTTAATAGTCAACCATGAACAAAATTGCAAAATTCAACTATTTGATAAGCGCACTTAGGGGAGAGGCGCGAGAAACTACACAGCGTTACCCCCCTAGCAGAAGATAATTATGACCTCGCGCTAGAACTACTTCGAAACAAATATGGAGACGAATTCAAACTTATTTCAAGCCTACAACATCGACTCGAAGGGGCAAGGGCGGAAAATAATTCCATTCCAGCGCAACGAAAACTCCTACAATACCGCTCACAGAATGTGCAAAATTTCCCTGAATATCGCAAAATTCCGAAAATGTCGCGAAATTCCGAAAATTCCGCGAAATTTCCGGAATTTCGCGAAACTTCGCGACATTCCCGGAATTTTGCGAAATTCCGGAAAGTTCGCGGAAATTTCGGAATTTCGCGACATTCACGGAAATTTTGCACGTTATGAGAGTGGTATTGTACTACTATACAGAGCTCGTCAAGAACTACACACTGGTTATGGTTGCTTCCCCAAAAAACGCAAGCTTGAGTTTTATTTTGCTTTTTTCAAAAAATAACTTTTAATTTCCTTTATCAAGCCAAATTTCTTCACACGGAAACCTGTTCAAGACATTCCAGCAAAGCCGTCTGGATAAAATAGATGCTCTTTGCCATCCTCTATGCATCGGACATTTGCTGATGAGTTTCTTTGCTGAAAATGGCCCTTGGCAGTGCTTGCACATGACCCCAGCTGCACCTCACCATTGACTTGTACCGCTTTGCAGGCTTGTAACTCGGCCTGCAGTCAATACTTGAGCCTGCAATTAGCTCATTCGAAAGAACGTGACTTTCTCTATACGATGATATGCAAATGAGTTGAGTTTGAGAAAATTCAGAAATTTGGCGGATGGGGTGGTAGAGGGCAGCTTCAGTTGTAGTCTAAGCATTTTTCAACTAAAGTTGAAGAGAGCTCCTTTCGCTACCAATTTCATCCTGGAAGTTCAAAACTGTCAATTTTCTTGTGATAGATCCATTCCGAGGCTCTAAGACTGTTCTGGTGTTCATAAGAGCTTTACTCCAATCACCTCTGAGGCTGCACTTTTTCACCCCATCCGCCAAATCTCTGAAATTTCTCAAACTCAAAAAAAGGAATGAATAGGTTTCCATGTGAAGAAACTTAGCTTAAAAAGGAGAATTAGAAGTTATTTTTGAAAAAAAGCAAAATAAAACTCAAGCTTGTGTTTTTTGGGAAGCAACCATAACCAGTGTGTAGTTCTTGACGAGCTCTGTATAGTAGTATGCTTACCCGTTTAGATTACTTGTGTTTCCGCTTCAGAATAGGACTCAAAAGAAAATTTTTGCGTTTGGAGAATTATTGTCCGCGACATTGTGACGCGGCCATGTTTTTTAAAATTTTTATTAGGTTGATGCAAAAGAAATGGAAGATTTTCCAAGCCTTTTTTCAGGGCAACTTTTTTCCATCAATACTTCTTTTTTACAAGGGATATAGTAAATTGTCGCGAAGCCGTTTTCATGCTCTATCTAATGGTACTTGAAGCGGGCTCTCATCCTCATCTTTTATAAAGTTACTGAGCTTCAAATAACCGCATCCAAATTCAGAATTTTATTGCATTCACTTTTCCGGCCACAATTCAAGCGCGTATCAAGGAGATTTCTTCGAAAATGTAGCTAATGTATGTAATAGAAATTTTCTACATTATGCATACTTAACTGCATTCTTTGAAGTTATCCAGACTGAGATATCGGCGCCTAAACATGGGTAGCTGTTGCGGTCATTTGATGACCCATAGTTTTTCTTCCGAAAAAGTCAATCGCCGGAGTTTTGCTCAATTTTGTAAGCGTAGGGCTAGGGCATCCTATAAGCAGTTTTTGCAAAAACATCCAGCTGTTCAGTATGTAGAAAATCAGAAAATTCTATATTTCGGACTTTGAGGCACACTGAAAAAATGTTGAAAAACTGAGAAATTTCAAATCTCAATTTTTTTCTTTCTCGCAAACTTTTTTGTCCGAATTCTTTTTATTGCATTTTGTACAGCTGGCATGCAACTACAAGATAGGCCACCTATCACTCATACTAAGAAACTTTGAAGGAAGTTATGAATTGTCAAAAACAAGGTTCTAGCAGAAGAACCTTCTTTGTCTTTTAGTCCGTATTTCTCTTCCCGTTTATGATTTGAGCATAAATAAGTATGCCCTGTATTGCGAAAGGTCTGCTGCTTCTGGAGGTCTTTGCCGCATTCAGAAATGTGGATCTTTTGGAAAGTTATAGCGCATCAAATTGAGAATTCGCAAATCGGCCATTCCTTTTGCGTCAACCTAATAGAATACATGTTTTTCGGAAAACGCAAAATGTAGATTATAGATCTTGAAGAGCTCTATCACATCATGCAATTACTACATTTTTTTATCCTTGTTTTACTTCTGAAAAAGAGCGATGAAAAAGGGAGGGAGGCTTGTCCGCAACTTTTTAGCGGTCACTGTACCTTCGAGACACCTTGTACATGAATGGACGTAAGAGCCAAAGAAGGCAGTAGCACGGCAGAACTGAATGAATTAAAAGCGTTAATTTTGGCTGTTTTTGTGCAAGTTGTAACATTCCCATGTGAGATGTCTGGCAAATATGTAGTCAAAAAGCTCAACGGCAAAGCGCGTACGCGGGGATTCAAGAGCATCAATAGGGTAGCAAGAAGGACAAGCCTTAGAGCTACACCTAGTGAAGCCCCGCTTTCACCTTCACCTAGTAATTAAAAGCTGCAGGGAAACCCCTAAGATTTTTTGGTAAAATTGACAGACTTTAGTATTCCATACTTTACCGCAAATGCTTACCTGCACCATCCTAGATATGCAAGGCGTATCAACTGCAGTGTCGAGAGCACTAGCTGCCCGCTACCGCGAGGCCTCTTCGCCTAGACTCTGCACCTCTTTCGCGAAAAGGCTCTGTGATTACTTTTCCACTAGAGCGTGGGGAAAGCGGAGCCTCAATCGACTGGATATGATTAGAAAGCTTGTACAAGAGGTGCAGCGTCCCGCGCGATAGTGGAGATGCTGGTACATCTGACAGTGCAATTGATAAGCCCTGTAAATGAATATCTGTATGTCAGCGTTCCTGTGCGTCTGCACGTATGTTCCCAAGAAAAATTGTTGAACCAATCCGGACCAAACTTTGCACACAACTTCGAGGCGAAGCGGATGCTGTAGGCTACTTTTTGTCATCAACCGACAAATCGATTTTATTGATTAGTCAGGGTGCTGACTACGAAAACGATATAAGTTTTTAGAAATACTGATTATTTTTACCGATTTTTTCGATTCTTTTCGAACTTTGAGCTAGCTCAGGGGTAAGAGGCACTGAGGGTAAGCAAGTATGCCGTTTTAGGAACATCGTCTTTATGTACACTTATGAAGCATAACATTTGAAATAAGAGGATTTGTAAGCATATACGACGATATTTGGCCAAACTAAGAAATCTTCAAATTGTGGTCTATATTTATGAGGACGTGAGTTCGTAAGCTCATGGTTAAGCGATCAATACAAATAAGAACCTGACCCAAGCATATTATAATAGCCATGCGCCTATTGATTTCACACTACAAAAATGAGCAGGTATGTAGTGCAAAAAACATGCGAAAAGTGCAGGGAAATTCAGGAAATTGCGTAGTATCGCGGCATTTCGCTTAGCATAACCCCGCTAAACGATCTTGCGGTAATAAAGAGCATTATTTTCGTAATCAGCGAGTCCTAAAACCTATAAGGGCGAAGGTTCGGGTTATCCCAAAATTATCAGTATTTTGGCCATAATCGTCGTCTAAAGCCTGAAACATTTAAAAAAATCAAATAGCCCGGTTTTTGTTGGAAAAACTTTTAGAGGTTATCTAGTTTGCTAACTACGACAAACACATCTGCTTAACGTCTTACTATAGATTTACGGTCACTAAACTTTGGAAGACAGGTTTATTCCAAAAATTAACGGCCCATCTTTTTCCCAGAAAAAGAGATCCTCAGTTATCCGCTAGCGCCTGATAATCCACGGCGACAGCCCTACAGAATCGTGCATGGAGTCTTACATGTGCGGTGCTGCTGCGTCAATCACTGCGAATACCCGTTCTCATAAAAAAATTAAGCAGACTAAAGATATTAAGTTGGCTAATAAATAAGTTCGGTCGCTTGTGCGGCTCTTACAAATTCTGTGGACAAATTGGACAAATTTTGTCCAGCGTTTGGTGTTTTTGGAAAAAACAACTTGAGAAGAGTGTACATTTTGTAGAAGTAGAACTTATTCCAAGGAGGAGAATCCGCAAAAAATTGAGGAACTCCAATTATTTCACAATGCGCATAAATAAGGAAAATTAGATTTTTTTTGATAAAAGATCTTCAAAGTGGCAGATCACAATTTCCATTGTTATCCAACAGATAGGAAAACTCTTCTGTATCCAATTACCAGACTGCCATTTTCTACATTCTTTACAGCATGAAAACGAAGCTTGGAAAGTCAAGGAATTGTGCTTTTGGAAGTTGAGCCATGTTGATGTATTCAAGGAATTGAGCTTTTGGAAGTTAAGCCATGTTGATGCATAATTGTCTTTACTGAAATAGAAAATCCTGAATATTCGTTGTGTGATAGAGGAAGCTTTAATCTACTTTCCCACAAAAAATCATGGATAGAAAACAACAGGAAAATTTTTTATGAAGATTTGCATGCTAAAACGAACTTACTTAATAAAACTTAACTTAATAAAGTAGCAAAATACTGTAGTAAATCAAAAGATTCGTCTTGGCGAGATAAGCATCGTTTTTTTTTCGAATTCGTACTTCACGCAATCTGAAGGTAATTATGTAGAAAACGAAAAACGCGGGTCGTCAGTTTTCGTGTTTTCTGTCGAATAATTAGTGTGGATACTGCATCAACTTACAATAAATAATTTCAGATGAAAGATTTCCTCTACTTTTCAATAGTACCTTTGGACTGTTTGAGAACGCGAGAATTGAGAGATAAAACATAAAAATGGAGAGCCACCCCTTTTCGATTTTCGAAAATGAATCGTTGGAAGTCTGTAACGCTGCAGGAAACGAAGAGCATACAGTTGCAGCGGTAGAATTTGTCCAAAACTGCGGGATCGTCGGGATTCGCGGGATTGTCGGAATTCGCAGGATTCGCGGGAATCGCGACTTCGCGGGATTCGCGGGATTCGCGGGATTTGCGGGATAAGCGGGATTTAGCTACAACTTCTTTTAAATCCACTTTATTTACAATCTGCGTATAGATTTGGCTTCAGCTTGATGAGACGAATCGTTTGATATACAGTATGTCCATAATTCGTGGTATCGTATCTTATATCGCGCGTATGTTCACCGCTGTAAATCCTGCGCCTCATGCGCTTTGTGGCTAATAAAGGCGCGTTCGCGCCCAAAAATATTGCGCCCTCGTCGTGCAGCAGCCTGTATGTCATTTTCTGGAGGCTAGCTGTATGTAACTATGCCAAGCTTGTGCAACGGGATTCGTCGACTGGCTTAGCTCATCAACAAAATCGAAAATGGTTGTTCATCCACAAGATTAAACATGACTACCAAATCATTAAAAGCCCAATACTTATATAACGTTCGAATTAGCCTTTTTTTCCTTTGTTTAAAATGGATAGAAAAATGGGATCATAATCTAAACCAAATTTGGCAGAAGTAATGCATGGAGTGCGCCGTTGTTAATAAGCCTTTTTGTTCCATACACACTTTGGTGCTATCAATTTAGGAATTTTTGCATTTGTCGCTTAAAATTTTTTATCTTTGCTTGAAAACGATGGAAGGAGTTATGGAATCTAAAGTAATGCTAGATATAACGCATGGGATGAGCTATGTGATCAGTTTGTTAATTTTTGCAGTTCGCGTAATATCTTTTGCTTAAAATGTTAATTCGAAATAAACTTACAAAGCCGAATTTATGTCTTCGGCTTCTCTATCTGCGCCGGTTATAAATCGAAGTAATTCGTGTAAAATGGCAAATTTTCTGTAAATTTTTTCATTTAATAAAGAGACGAAAGATTTTCGTGGAAGCGAAGCTGCCGTGTACCGGACGAACCTGTCTTATATCTTAGGTTGTCCCGAAAGTTTTGTCTGTTTTTTAATCACTCACTAAAATTCGCAGAACAACAATCCATAAACGACTTAGGTACCTTTTGACCCAGTTTTCTATCCTCTTTCTTACAGCTATATTTGCTCTCTGATCTACCCTGTCACTGCAATGTTATCGCCATGGCTTTTGAAGCCGCTCAGCAGTAGCACCAAAACTTCCCTGGACCTCAAAATTTTTCATTATGATTTTAAAGAGCGTTGATAACTGTTATGTACAGCAAACCTTTGACTACAGTGCATCTATTTTGGATTACATGGTTACCAACTCCGTTACAACCATTTATTAAATAAGAAACGCGTCTTTTTGATTACATTTACCAGGCAAAAGTACCGAAAATTCCAAAAAGCTATTTTTAAAGCAAATCAAAATTGGTTATGTTGCATAAATGATGTTTAATAAGAATAATGTTTCAATTCGCAGAAGCTTCAAAAGCTTTCATGTATTTGCTGCAGTTGCCTTTTTCATGTCTTTGCCAAAATTCGAGACCTCCAAAGAAATAATCTTTTGAAGCTAAAAAAGATTAGGAAAATCTAAAAATATTGCCTTGTAGTCCGAATTTTGCTCTATTTGAGCCAACTCAATCCTTTCCGAAACTTCGGAATGAAATTTTCAAAAATTAGCCTAGCTTTAAGCAGATAAGTTTGACGGGCGGAAAATTTTGTCAATTATCAAGAAAAGCATACAGGATTATGGTTGAAAATGTGTCCATAAGAAAAAGAAGGAAAATTTGCATCGAATGCATGTTAAAACTCATACAGGTCTCTATTGTGGATTTACAATGGTTTAAAAAAGGAAAAAAATTTTCGGGACAACCTAATATAAAGCTGAATACGCTGAATATCTGTTTGTTTGTCTGTCTGTCTGTCTGTATTAGGTTGTTCCGAAAGTTTTGTCCGGTTTGTAGACTTTCTAATTAAAATGGTTATAACTCTCTTCAAAATCAACATTATTGCACAGATTAGATTTTGTTGGATTAAGCGAAGTTACATCTATCATATTCATAATATGCCATGAAGAAAGCAAGCGATAGAGAAAAGAATATTTGAAGAATTTTGCAGAGTTTTCTTCAAAACAATCCACTTTGACCTGCAAATGCTTCCATCTAAGAATACGTGGACATATTTGGCTACCACCATTGAGTAGCATGTACTTCAGAGAATCTTTCATGGCTGATGAGAATTCGAGCTATCTTTGCTGCACATAAATTTTCACGAGCAAATTTAAAAAAATTCATTATTTGAGCCCTCCCCGCGCGCGAAAACTCAACTTTCTGATTTTTGATTTTTTCTTGCTGTCGAAAGCGAAGAAGGCTAACTGGCCGGTGGTCCCTGCTTGCTCTCGCCTTACTCTATCGTATGGATTATACGTAGATTGTTGTGAATTTTTAAATAACTAAGTTTGTCTTACACTTTTGAGAAAAAATTGAAAAAGTGTGAGATAAAAATGTATTATTTTATAATGGGTCAGGGTGTAATGGGCTAATATACGCACACTTCACCTCAAACAAAGCGAATTTACGCATACTGCTGGAATTCTGCTCATGGGATCTTTTTCTTGAGCATGACTGCATTTCTGTAGTTTGGCTTCAAGGTTTGGAATTTTATCACACAGAAGATAGTTTGTCAAGCATTAGCGAGCACTAGAAAGAACAAGAAAAGTGCTTTCAGATGATATCTATGGCCCATAGTAAAGCTCGGTCACGGGAGATGATCTCCCCTGAGACCCTCATATGAGGATTTGTCGAGTGAGATGAGAATTGCCCACCTTTCCGTGGTGTAAGTATGCAAGGTCACCCTAGGTGAGCTTAAGAGCTGAGGTGAGCTTCAGATGAAGCCCGGCAGGAAGATCAGCTCCCGACCGAGTCATCGGAGATGAGCCGGGCGACGAGGTAAGATAAACACTGTGCTAAAGAGGAGAACACAGAGAAAACCTACATCGCAGCTGACGTTCTTTTGCGGTGCAAAACTCCCATAACTGCACAATTTCGGGCGCCTAAGTGAGAGAGGATCGATGAACAGCTGATTGCGCGACGAAATCGGAAAAAAAAAGGTTTTTTGTGCCTTTTTCTTGCCATTTTTGCTTGTTTTTCTCAAAACCGTTTCAGATGACAAAAAATGTAGGTTTACCTTTCTATTCATTTCTCGCCAAATGTAAATTTCCTTCTTATGAGTGCCAAAATAATGTGTATTTGTTTTATCTCGTTGTTTGCTAGGTAAAATCTCTGATAGCTGCTATCATCGATTTTTCGATAACGGCCGCTATCAAAGGTCGCCAGGCCAAGTAGCAAAAACTGTGCCGCTAGCCGCACCCGAACCACGGCTATGCCGCTTGAAACGCATCAGTCTTATCCATTCGACTAGTAATGCACAAATGGCAGAAACGTTCCATCGTTGAAAACGCGATCGTCCAGTAAGTGATCTGCTCGAAATCAATCGCTTCCCTGGCAATGTGCTGAGGCGCGATGAGATCAACTCCGGTCCGCCTCAAGAGAGATGCCCTGATGGGGGTTTACTATAGGCCTATATCTCTGCAACAAGTACAAAACTTCAAGAAACTGGCTGCTTAAATCAAAACAACTATTAGGTTGGCTAATAAATAAGTTCGGTCGCTTTTTCAGCTCTTACAAATGCTGTAAACGAATTTTTGTCCAATATTTGGTATCTCTGACAAGGGAAGTTCACTTAGTCGAAGTGGCGATTCGAAGGGGATCTATACCAGTGAATAGAGCTTAAGAAGCTTTCAGATATACCTTCTATATCTGCGATGCATTGTTCTAAAAAAAAGTTACGAGCTTTTCCAAAGCCATATTTTAATGCATTTTGAGTCATAAAATCAAGATAAATTCCACACAAAAGTGTGCAAGCTAAGCAAACCACCTAGTAAGCATTGTAGCTCTAATTCGAGTTTATTCGAACGCTTTCGAGTGTTTTCGACTATGTTGTTCATTCACAGGTCGTCATTTCATTCCTAGATCACACTTCCATTATGTAATATATACAAAAAAGCCCCATAACCTCCATCTAGAAAAACGCGTCACAGATATTGAAAATACATTTGAGAACATCGTTTTACGTTCTGTCCATTGGTAGTTTCCAAATAGTTTCCGATGCGACGCGATTTTCCTGATGTAGGTTACGGGCTTTTTGCATATATAATATAAGCGTGATCTAGGAAGGAAATGGCGACCTGTGGATAAACAACATGGTCGAAAAACACTCGAAAACGTTCGAATAAACTCGAATTAGATCTACAATGCTTACTAAGTTGTTTCCTTGAGCTTGCACACTTTTGTGTAGCGATTATCAAGATTTTGCAACTCAAAATGCACAAAAATTTGGCTTTAGAAAAGCTCATAACTTTTTTGAGAACAACGCATCGCAGATATAGAAGGTATGCCTGAAATCAGCTTTTTAAGCTCTATCCACCCACTGGTGTAGATCTCCTTCCGAATTGCCACTTCGACTAAGTGAACTTCCCTTGTGAGTGGTAAACTTGGTGGTGATAAATGCAGTGCTCACGAATCGCATTATCAGGACGGTGGGAGAAGATAAAGTTCATATAGTGGCCCAAGAATCAATTTTCAAATGGTTTTTAAGGTCTATGGGTTTCCTAAGTATACAGCATTCACAAATCGTGACGATAGCGGCGGCTGCTCGTGTCGCGGTTTCAGAACGCATTTTCTTTGCACGTCTCCTTCCGAAACTCTATTCGCATAAGGATGAGGGCTGGTCGAGGAAGCGGAGAGAAAGGTTATTGAGGTGATGCTAATGTTGGCGATAACATGATATAAAATGAGATAGGTAGACATCAGATGGACACACTTGCAAATTATAGTTCATTGATGTTTTGGTCTACCACCGTAGAGTAAGCATGATTAAAGGCAGCGTCCGGGCAAAACTTCGCCTCTCATGTTTCTGCCATTCTGGGGCGGGCCTTTTTGGCCTTGATTACAGTCGTAAAGTCATCGTTCAAAACCCCCAAAAAACCCGATTCTTGGGGACCCTCTCTTCAAGGAGCGGACGAGTTTCGGATTGCTCGTCCTCATCGCATGCCAGCTTGAGGAGTTGCACTGCACGGATGCAATTGCATTGTAGGGTGCAGTGCAACTGCAATGCAACTGCACACCTGCGTGAGCACTCGTCCTCAGAGGTGGTTTGTGATACGAAGGGGCGGTTTGTGGTACGTATCACAGGCTCGTATCTTTTTTTTAGAGGCCACGCCAAAGGATCGGGCCAACGCAGATCGGATACTCATGAGCCTTTCTTTAAAACTATGTTCTAATTTGGGTGGATGGATCTTGCCTGGACGCTGCCTTTAAAGAGCCCTACAACCATTAGAGCATCATTTCGTAATTTGTCAGGTAACATCTGGCTAAGTTTTAGCGAATTCTGAGGTCTCCTAATAAGGGGCAGCCCAAGTGAGATGGTCATTTTCGAACATATCAACTTTGTTACAAAGATGAAACCCTAATTTCACGCGTACAAGGCGCACCTTTTTCGATTTTTCAACCAAGTCCCTCAGCCGCTTCACTTTATTTTGTAAGCGATCCTTATGCCGTACGATTCTCTCAAACAATGTACGGCACCGCATAGGGTCCTTTGGTTGTAAAGTCTTTTGGCGTGTTTGGGCTGGTCGACTTTGGAGAAAAATCCCCCGCGCCTTGTACGCGTGAAATTAGGGTATTTGTTCGCTCATATTAGGAATCCCAGTTCATAAAAACTCCAAGTTATAGAATTGAGAGCAAGCAAAATCTTGTTTGTTCTATATTTTGCTTTCAGTATCTTAGACTAGAGAAGATAAATCTGGCTTAAATCACCTTTGTAAAAATTACAAAGTTTAGGCGAATCAGTTATGCTTGCCGCCTTCTCTCACGGCTTACGTGTAGTGCAAACTTCAAATGGTACCGCAGCCCCATATTCTCGCAGTCTTATTATTTGCATAGGTAAGGAAAAATGTTTATAGCTTCCCCTAGGAGAAACATTTTGGACGAAGTTCCTGCTGTGTGAAGAAGAAGGTTAGACAGTGGCAACGATGTATGAAAGTTATCCGAATCCCTTTGATGGCAAATCAATGGGGTGTGGCACATACAGGGCTTTTCTACATAAGAGTCACAGCCTCCGCTTGCGCGGCTCCTCCAAAATCTCTCAGCTAATTCATTTTTATTTGAACAATATTAACTGGAAGCGCAACCACCGTGAGCGAAAAACGTGCAAATGAGGTTTTGGCTGGATCCATCCCATGTTTGATGGTTATTTGATGTAGGATTATGATATGGGCAAATATGGAGTAGGGCTTTGTAGTAAATGCAAAAAGAAGTAGCTAATTCACTTTCGAAATATAGTTAAATGTGTTTGAAAATGACCACTTTGCTTGGGTGGCCCAACGATATGCTGGGAGGTGTGTATCGAGACAGAACGTAGGGGGGGGGGGAAGGGTCGTATACGGCGTTCGTCTGCCACACCTCTCGCTCAACCCTGGCTATCCTTGGTTTCGCCATCCCAGATGCTCGTATCCACAAAATTTGGATAACTTTTTTGTGGGCACTACCGGTAGCTAGATTTTCGGGTTCGTTCATAAATACCAGTTACGGTAGGTTTAGCCAGTTGAGAGAGATTGAAATCGCTCGCAACCGCTCGCGCCGTCGGCTACAGTATATCACATGATGATAAGAACCCATGTCTGCGTCTCATCATTCTTCACTGTCTCTGCTTGGCGAAATGCCGCCGCTGCGCAGTCGCAGAACCTCCAGCGGTGCGGATGTGCTGCCCACGTGAAATGTTGCGCCTGCTCCGGCGTCTAGTGGTTTGACCTATTGCGATCCTTACATACAAAGTTCAGGGTTCAAATCTGCGACCGTAGAAACAAATTTGAACCAATTTTGTATTTGTTACAACCATTTATTTCTGCCTCAGACCAAGCTTGTACATAACTTGGTATTGAAGAACTAGAAAAATAAATCAAAGAGATAAATTGATGCTTGGAGACGTTATGCAAAAGCGGCGTTTAGGCACTGGACGGACGGAAAGCGCACGTAGATACTGATCTTGAAGTCCTCACTAAGACAATGGTCAAGTGAGTAGCGCAGATGATGCACAGGCAACTGAGATATTCATTTCCAGACCGGACTCGCCGCCGTATTTGGGATCAGCTGTGGTCTTGCTAACAGAAGAAGTCCCGTATTTTAAAGAGAGCATCTTGAAAAGAAATACTTTTGTTTCCAAAGAATATTCGCGAAATTTTGAAAATTTGTCTTCAAGAGCATTGATGCTGCAGAAATTCATTTTTGAGACAGACCACATGAGGAAGTTCTTGGTTCCCCGAAACAAAAACATAGGCACATCTCAGACCAGAATGCTAATTTGGAATTTTTTTGGTTTCCACACAGCGATGTTCAATTGTGAAGAATTTTCGATTTGAAAGTGTAGTGAATATTTGCTTGAAAAAAATAAACTGGTTGTTTGAGAGTGTTGAAGAATCAATTATTTTCATTACAATAGATGGAAAATTTCTAGGTAAGTGTGAAACTTTAGCTACCTTGGGCATCTTTTGGAAGACAGCGCGCACGTTGTGCAGAATAGTTCTTCGCTAAATCAGCTGTGCTAGATTAAACCGAATATTTCAAAGTGTGTTTTTTTACCACTGCAAGTGTTGTGATGTCATAGCTTCGCGCAATTCTGCAAAAATTTTTGCCGATCCGGACCAGACTCTGCACACATACAGTTTGGGCTGGGTGGATGCCGTGACTTTTCTTGCTACCTTTCTACCGTCTATTGCTATCGATTTGTTTGCAAACTTTGAGCTGCTGGGCTGAATTGCTATCGGAAAAGTCGGAAAAGGGGGAAGGAACTAGGCGAGCATGGATAACGAAACCAACATTATGTGCATCGCTGAAAAAGTCGGAAAAGGGGGAAGGAACTAGGCGAGCATGGATAACGAAACCAACATTATGTGCATCGCTGAGCCTTCTATAGCCAAGAACGTTGGACATACTCTTAATACGTAGAGCCATGTACTCTAGTAACCTTCACTTTGAGCGTTATGATAGAACACAACCTTTACCCGTTATAATTCTAATATGGAACGAATGTTAGTGAAGCAAATATAGGTAATAATATCTTAAATTATTGCTGCAAAACCGGTGATATGCATTTTTATAGCTTTTTTCACGTTGAACAGAGGGTTTCTGTAATTTTCCCAAAATTCAGAACAACTTTCCACTTCAGGTCCCGGCGGGTGTCATAGGCTACTTTTTGTCATCGATCGATATCGTTTTTTATCGATTTTTTTGCAGAATTCACCTACGGGGCTGGGAGTTTGTACAGTGGGGTAATCGAGCATGCTGATTACGACTACAATATTAGTTTTTGAAGTCGTCCATTATTTTTATCGATTTTATGGATTTTTTTGCAAAGTTTGAGCTACGGGGCTGGGAGGCTGGGATTTGGCACAGGGGCTAATCGAGCATGCTGATTACGAGTTCGATATTAGTTTTTGGTATTACTTATTACTTTTATCGATTTTATAGATTTTTTGCAAAATTTGAGCTACAGGGCTGGGAGTTGGCACAAAGGGGCAAGTGGGCATGCTGATTTCGAAAACAACACAGGGAACGGGAAATGAAGTGTGGAAGTGGGCACAGGTAAAGGCTTTACGTCGTCCAGTGGCGGTCCCAGAATTCGGACCGGGGGGGGGCGAAAAAAATTTTTTTCAAGTGAAGGTGCGTGGCGTCAACCACGCACTCAGAAAAAATTTTAGGAGTACTTCTCAAAATTTTTGCGGGCGCCCAACCCTAAAATCTGAAAAAAAGGGGGCGTGGCGTCTGCCACGCCCCCGAAAAAAATTTTTTATAAGGCTAATTTGAATTTTTAAAAAATTTTAAAAATTATTTTAATTATTTACAAAAATAAACACGTCGTTTGCACATTTTTATCTTATATATAACTAGCTGGCTTACCCGGCTCCGCCGTATCCGGACCAAACTTGGCACACATACACTTCGGGCCCCGGCGGGTGTCACGGTCCACTTTTCGTTATCGATCGATGTCGATTTTACCGATTTTTATCGTTTTCTTTGCAGAGTTCACCTACAGGGCTAGGAGTTGGCACAGGGGGGGAAGTGAGCATGGGGATTCCGAATACAATATTAGTTTTCAGAATTATCGATTACTTTTATTGATTTTATCGATTTTTTGTAAATTTTGACATGCGAGGCTGGGATTTTGCACAGGGGGGTAATCGAGCATGCTGATTATGAACACAATATTAGTTTTCAGGATCGTCCATTACTTTTATCGATTTTATCGATTTTTTTGCAAAGTTTGAGCTACGGGGCTGGGAGTTGGCACAGGGGGGTAATCGAGCATGGGGATTCCGAATACAATATTGGTTTTCGGGATTATCGATTACTTTTATCGATTTTATCGATTTTTTTGCAAAGTTTGAGCTACGGGGCTGGGAGTTCGCACAGGGGGATAATCGAGCATGGGGATTCCGAATACAATATTGGTTTTCGGGATTATCGATTACTTTTATCGATTTTATCGATTTTTTTGCAAAGTTTGAGCTAGGGGGCTGGGAGTTGGCACAGGGGGGT
>CATQJL010000001.1:91774117-91800864 GCA_958299035.1 Cylicocyclus nassatus | reverse complement strand
AAGCAGTGGTATCAACGCAGAGTACTCCCCGGAGCTGGCTTCGTCACCCTTTTCTTCGTTGTTTCGAATCCAATTCTAGCAAGCCGTATATCATATCTAAGCTCTTGGTCCCTACTTTCACGATGGCAATGTAAAATCATATTTTTTGTTTGAAAGAGAAATCCGGCGAAAAACCTTTTTTCGAGAATCTCTTGTTTTCCCCTAGTTTGACACTTTTTACGCGATTTTTCCGTACATTCTGTAAATCTTTCTTTTGTTCATAACGCAGACAACGATATAATGCTTATCTCCTCGATTAAGGCGGAATTTTTTGTGAAAAATCTTGAAAAGTGCGTTTTCCTTTACTTTGCTCTTCAGTGCTTTTCGCAGCAATTTTCTTCCAGCTTAAAACGATTATTGCTCAGAATAATGAGCGCAACAATTGAACAACGTCCCAGAAAAACCACATTGCGGGATAAAAATTTAAAGGACGCATCAAAGTTAGGTTGGCTCCGACGCGCATTTCGACTTGGCAAGAAAACAAAACTATGCGTTCTCAAAATTAATCCTTTTCTTGTTTATCTTGCCTTGGTAAAGATACTTCCGAAACATGGTTATTTTTGAAACACAAAGAAAAAACTAGCTTTTCCTCGTTTTCCCCCCGTGTTGTTAATTACGTGGTCCTGAAGCGAAAAACTGTAATGTCGCCAAGTGAAAGATTTCAAACTTATTAAAAGTTTTTTTTGCTTTTACAAACTGTTTATCTCTTCATCTTCTATGGTTTTATATGTACAACCTTCAGTTTCTATGAGGGGAAAATAATCAAACGACCTTTACTTACAAGTCGTCTTTCCACACGTGACAGTATTCCTTGTGCAGATTTTTTTGTGCTGTAAAAATTAACTTGTAGGTGCAGTTTGTCATTATCCCCATTAAGTCCATTGCCTTTTGTATGAATATAATTGGCACCGTAATCAACTTCACAAAACTTGTACAAAATTGGTTTTGTAACCATAAGTGCATCGAGAGTTTGTGATGTTTGTAGTACGACTCCCTTTATCAATTTCAATTTTGAATGCGAGTGCTATCTTTTTGTACGAAACAAAAATTGTGCGAAACACTACAGCACTTCGAAATTTTATTTTGTTTATTCCCTATGCTCAAGTGAACACCAAAGATTTAGTAAAATAATCATCAAAAAAGAAACACCATATTTTCTTTGCACTCGTTCTCTCTATGTGTGAATTTTGTAGCCTTTGTTAAGGCATTGCACAATCACCAAAACTCGAAATATTTGGATGCAAGATTGCTAAAAAAGCAGGTGGATTCAGTTACTGTCCAGCCTTCACTGCCGGTTTCAAACTTCTTCTATTTTTCTTAGTTCATAATCAGCGAATTTTGGAGCCTTTTTGATAAATGGTGGTAGGCTGACATGGGCACAATCTTTTATATAATGCTGAATGTCTGTTTGACTGTCTGTCTGTACGTATGCTCCGAATCCGGACCAAACTTGGCACACATACACTTCGGGCCCCGGCTGGTGTCATAGGCTACTTTTCGTCATCGATCGACATCGAATTTATCGATTTTTATCGATTGTTCTGCTAAGTTCACCTGCGGGACTGGGAGTTGGCATAGGGGGGTAATCGAGCATGTTGATTACGAAGACGATATTAATTTTTGAAATTATCCGCTACAGTCGATTCATTTCATATGATCATGTGTGTCACTGCACACACTGTTCACCTTTGGCGTTCCCATCCAGGATTTCAACCCTTCAGCTGAGTGTTTTTAATATGTTCCCAATGTTTTCCTTCCTTCGTAGTAATCACCTCAAAGTGACGTACAGTTGCAGCGGTAGAATTTGTCCAAAATTGCGGGATTGTCGGGATTCGCGAGATTCGCGGGATTCGCGACTTCACGGGATTTGCGGGATAAGCGGGTAACTTCTTTTAAAACAACTTTATATGAGATGCAAAAAGAATCGGCTTCAGCTTGATGAGACGAATCTTTTGGTATACGGTATGTCCGTAATTCATGGTACACGGTAGACATATGGTGAGACTTTGTTATTTTTTATGAAGCTTTTGTGAACATTTATCACAGCGTAAATCGCGAATAGCAGGTCCTGGTACAAAGTTCTCATTATCGGAAACTATGCGAAAATTTGGTCAGCTTTTATTTACCCTTATTACTGATATAAGCATTTGATCATTTATCACTGATTATATCACACCAGTGCGTCACCTCTGCTTCGCAGAGGGTCGCACTGGCTCTACTATCTATGTGCCTTACTCATTCTCGTAAAATCGTGGCACTGGAACTCACCGCGCTATGCCGACTACCACGATTAAAATGTAAACAACCACTCATTTAGAAAGTCTTTTCACGTGAGATCGGTGATCTCGCGTGGATGAAACTTTTCGCAGGAAGACAAACGCAAATTTGAATAGGTTTTTGGATTTGTCACGGCTTGGTAGTCGCCATAAAGTTAATAGTAACCTTGAGGTACATCTTTGTGCGAAAATCTTCTCAAACGCTTAGTTAGAACCTTGGCAAATTGACCAATTACACAACCAACTCGTTTTGGCGCCGTTTTCGTTATGTAGTAAATTTTCGACCACTTTTCTGGCTAAACTCCATCGCTTGCACGTTTGCTTACCAAACTCATCCACTACTCGGCAAGAAGTGGAATTACGGACCCCATTTTGCGGCCCAAATGCAAAGTGGATTCGTCCGACGCGCAGTTTCTGAGGGATCAACTCAACGAATCTGCTCGTGCTTTTGCGTATTGGACTTTTATGCGGGTAGCATGCGCTGTGCAAAATTTGAGCCCAGGAGGTTGGCTGGAACACGCTCTACGATTATCGTAACAGACACGCACACACACACAAAGTCACGTAAACACCCCTAGCCAGTTATTATGAATCATGATTTTTGGATCATTTTTGGCATATGGTAAGAAAAATACTGTAGGAAACGCTGAGTTAATTTCTATCGCTCTTTCTCTCATTATAAGTGATCTACAGGCTTTTCTACTTCTATTGCTCGGTGCAATTGGCAGATCCCTCGCTGAAGGAATCGATCGATTTCTCATCGGCACATGCCATTGCTGCCAATTCTTACCCAAAATGGCATTTTTGTTTCAACTCGCGCCGAAGCCTGGGCTGAGATTCTGCACCTACATGGAAGATGAACGTGGTAATCGACCGCATGAATTTAAAGCCATTCTTATCCGTCGTTGTCAATGATATCATCATTTTGTCATTATCACTGATGATATCACAAAATTGTATCATTTTTGACATACTGTAAGAAATGTACTTTAGAAAACGCTGCGAGTTTTTATCGCTCTATCTCTTATAGAATGTGATCTACAGACCTTTTCGGTTCAGTTGCGCATTTGGTGCAGTAGATAGATCCCTCACTGCAGCAATCGATTGACTGCTCATCATGCGCATGACACCGTCTCCTTCGAGACGTTGCTCTGTCATAAAAATTCACTCTCTATAATTGTGAATAAACCGAGTCACGGGTCAAATTTCAACTATGAGCTGAACACTTCTGTTTTATGCGTATGGACATAAAAATTCAAATCCACGAAGCGATCGGTCTATGGCGCGAAACGGCGCAAACGGCGTGCTCGAGCATCATTCCATCAGAGTCCACACGCCCGCGAACGATGCGCGTACATGGGCGGTTGCCTCCGTATCGAAGTTTTTTTGAATTCTCCAATGCTCCACTCTATTTCTTGCTATCTACAATAGCTCACAAAACGTGCAGATTTCCTTTGTATGTCGTGAAATTCTTGGGTTTTGCGAAAGTCCGCAACGTTCTGGGAGTTTCGCGACATTCCAGTTTCCGCGGAATTACGCGAATCACGCAGACTACGCGGCGTCATAACTTCCTTAGGAATGAATTTATTCTGAATCCGAAAGAAACGCTGTTTAGCTCATCAAGTCAAATCTTTTGATTTACAGCATTTCCTCAGTATTTCGTTTTCAGTTTTCTCCAATTTGTCTGCGGACGCCTTTTTGCAAGGATGCAACGCATCACACATAAAAGACAACAGTAACTAATTTTCGACAGTGCTTCTCTTGTGGTATAGTGCGCTAGAAAGTAGCCGCAGACTTCTTTCCCAAAGAGATAGAAGCGTTGGTGAATTCTGGAAAAATCACGAGTTTTCAAATTCTACTCGCCGTAACTTCCTTTGGAGTGAATATTTTCTGGATCCGAAAAATGCATAGTGCTCAGCTCATCAAGGCAAATCTTTCGTTATGCAGAATGCCCTTGATATCTCGATTTCAGTATTCTCAAAACTTTCTGCGGGCGTCTCTTCGCAAAGGTGTGGAGCAGCGCGTATTGCCCCCAGTAGATTCAGAAAGAAATTTTCTTCTGTAAATTATGGGGCGCTAGAAATTAGCCGCACACTTCTCCCCAAAGGAGTTAGAAGGGCTGGTGAATTCTAGAAAAATCATGTCGTTCTAAATTTTTCTCAACGTAACCCTGAAATGTGAAGCTCTCTTGCTAAGCAGATGTGATTCTCGTAATCAGCAGGTTGAATAACCTCTACGAGCAAGTTTGCCGAGATGTTCGGGCTATCTCATTTTTTCTCGTTTTACGCTCTGAAGCTCGCCGGTGGATTTTAGTCAAAATGTTGATGATCTTGAAATGTAACGAAACTTCGCTTATAAAGGTTTTCAAACACGCTCTTCACGAAAATCGTGGTCTTTGAGGAATATAGGGTCCTTTTGCAGAAATATGGTGAGGTGACTGTAACTGCATCACGAAAGTGCGTGACTTTGCCCGCACTTCTCGCTTATCTTTCAGCGACCTTGCCTGCTTGCTTTTCTCAGTCAAAGTTACTAGAAACTGTGCTACCGAAAGATGCATGACTCAGGCACCAATCTATAGAATTCGCCGAGTTATGAGCCTATGAAAACACGTCCTCATGAATTTCGCCCAAAATGTAAAGATCACAAATTTCGTCGAAATTCCACCGTGAGTGGGAATGCAGTGGAAATACAGTGGGAATACAGTGGAAATTCTTGGGCAAAGTGAACATAATATTTGCAATCAGAATGTCATGCAACCACTCACGGTGGAATTTCGACGAATTACGCGATCTTTACATTTTGTGCAAATTTCATGAGGGCGTGTTTTCATAGGCCCGTAACTCGGCGAATTTTAAAGACTGGTGCTTGAGTCATGCACCATTCGATAGCACAATTCCTAGTAATTTTGACTTAGAAAAGCAAGCAGGCAAGTTGTCTGAAAGTTAAGCGAGAAGTGCGGGGAAGGTTACGGAGTTTAGTGGTGCAGTTACGGTTACCTCACCATACTCTGCAAAAAGACCCTATATTCCTCAAAGACCAAAATTTTCGATTTAAATAAAAGCTGACCAATTTTTTGCGATAGTTTCCGATAATGAGAACTTCGTACCAGAACCTGCTATTCGCGATTTACGCTGTGATAAATGTTCACAAAAGCTTTACCATAGAAAATAACAAAGTATCACCATATGTCTAGCATGTCACCATGAATTACGCACATACCGTATACCGAAAGATTCGTCTCATCAAGCTGAAGCCGAATCTTTTTGCAGATCTCATATAAAGTTGTTTTAGAAGAAGTTACAGCTAAATCCCGCCTATCCCGCAAATCCCGCGAATCCCGCGAATCCCGCGAATCCTGCGAATCCCGAAAATCCCGTAATTTTGAACAAATTCTGCCGCTGCAACTGTAAGAGAATTGTCCAAAATCTTGCGTGTTTGCGACTGCAATTCCAGGATGGGGACGCCAAAGTTGGACGGTGTGTGCAGTGACACACATGATCATATGAAATGAATCGACTGTACTTTTATCGATTTTATCGATTTTTGCAAAGTTTGAGCTACGGGGCCAATATTAGTTTTCAAAATTATCCATTACTTTTATCGATTTTTATTGATTTTTTTGCGAAGTTTGAGTTACGGGGCTGGAGGTTGGTGAGGAAGGTAGATGAGCATACTGATTACTAACACAGCGGGAATAGGGAATTTCAAGTAAGAAGGGGCACAGGGAAAGGGGTAGGAATGGAACCTTTATCGTTTTGACAGAACCGGGCGAAGCGGGTAAGCCAGCTATCACTTCTCTTGATTGACCATTTTTTGATTTGCAGGTATTCTCCTCCTCCACCACGCGCACCCAAATCACCACCGCTGAAGGCCACCTGCAGCTCCCAGGGAGTGGGACTATCGCTGGCGCAACAAGGACGGACGACGAAGTGGAGCGCATTGTAAAGGCTGTCACAGCCGCTCTTATAAAGAAGGAATAGCCCGCCAAGGAAAATGAAGACCCTTCGGATGCGATTTTCGATATTGAATAGATTCGAACTATTTGTTCAGTGCAAGTTGTCATGTTTCAAGTTTGATGCTGTTAATAAAAAATCTGTTGATGATGTGTAAAACAACGACAAACCAAGTTTAAGCGAAATGTATCGTCCCATCCGCAGTTGCTGTTACCTTTGGTCTCCGTCTCCCTGCGACACGTATGGCTAACATGTTGCCAACATCCAACGATATGTTGGCTTTCGGATAACAGCCGAATCTTTCTGCCAAAGACGCATCGGAGGTAGCAGCAATTGTGGAAGGGACGATAAGGTCGGCTTGGCCTTGGGCATAATTTTGCCAGGTGTAGATTTAACACTGGCGGGTTTTATTTAAGAATCGATCCGGAAGAAGGTTTGCACGCATATCTACAATTCGACGCGGGGTGGGTGTCGTAGGCTACTTTTCGTTATCGATCTAATCGATTTTATCGATTTTTACTGCAGAGTTCACCTAAGGAGAGTTGGGAGTTGGCACAGGAGGTAATCGAACATGCTGATTACGAATTACAATATTAGTTTTTGGAATTATTCATTACTTTTATCGATTTTATCGATTTTTTTTGCCAGGCTTGGGCTACGGGGCTGAGAGTGGGCACTGCGGTATGTGAGCATGTTGATTCCGAATACAATAGTAGTTTTTAGAATTATCAATTACTTTTATCGATTTTGTCGTTTTTTTGTGGAATTGGAAGTGCAGGGCTGGGAGTTGGTACAGGGGGGGGGAGGGTGAGTGAGCATATTGATTACGAAGACAAAACGAGGATAGGGAGTTGTCATGTAGAAGTGGGTACAGGGAAAGGTTGTACAGGATTAGAGATGGTGACCCTCAGCATAGTAAATTGACAGGGGCCGGGCGGAGCCGGGTATGCCAGCTAGTACGTAGTAAAGTTTCAGACAGATTCGTCAAGAAGAACGCAGATCAAGGTAATCTTTATAGTGGATTGTTAATAGTGTTTAGCACTGTATATATCAGATTTGTCCAAAAGTTTGTTTGC
Source organism: Cylicocyclus nassatus (assembly GCA_958299035.1). NCBI lineage: Eukaryota > Metazoa > Nematoda > Chromadorea > Rhabditida > Strongylidae > Cylicocyclus > Cylicocyclus nassatus. The sequence continues at coordinate 91,793,520 of CATQJL010000001.1, read as the reverse complement.
CACTTTTAAGCAAAATCGTAACTTTTTTGCACCTCAAAAGCGTATCTTCAGATCATCTTTGTTCTACACCAAACAGCATCCCCTTATAACAGTACTTTCGCAGTAAGGTTATGAGAGAATTCTATAGTTGGAAGCAATCAGAAAATCACGCTATGTTGGCATTTATCGAGCAGGGTCGAAAGTTTCAGAAGCATTTGTGTGGTAGAAAAATCAAGAGCATTCCACAGTAACTTTGCCACGAGTCGAAACCAGAAAGTGCGAGAGTTGGGAAGAAACAAAAAAAGTACTCCAGTTTCGCAATTTTTGAGCATGCTCAATAAAACTATCACAGAGGAGACCGAAACAGTTAAAAACATATGTTATATGACCGCTTTTCTAGCTGAGCAAAATTCATGCTGTTCGAAAAGAATTTGATCGTTTCATAGTTTTTTTTTCGGATTTTGTGTCTGCGATTTCCATGAAGATCAAAACTGCTTTCGATTAACACATATTTTTCTCAGCTGGAAAAAGAGGCTTACAGAGCCACGCTTATGATTGCTTCGGTGTATATGTCAAAAAGTGTTCCTACTGTTTTTGCAGGTTGAAGTCACTAGGAACCGTGCTATCAAACGGTGTACGTCTTAGGCTCCAACCACAAGAATCGCCGAGTTACGAGCACATGAAATCACGTCCTCAAGATTATTGCCCATTACGGAGAGATCGCTCTTGTCGAAATCTTGGTTGCATTCCCGAAATTTCGCGACGTTCCCTGTTTCCGCGACATTCTGGGAATTTCGCGAAATTCCCGAAATCGCAAATTACGCAGCGCCATAACTTCCTTCGGAATGAATATATTGTGAATCCGAAAGCAGCATTATGTTCAGCTCGTCAAGGTAATCTTTTGATGTACATCGTGTACTCTATACCCGTTTCCATTTTTCTCAAATTCTTCCGCAGTCCTTTCGCAAAGATGTAACGCAGCGCCTATCCAACATAAAAAATACCAATAAGTACTTTTCGATAGTGCTGTTCTTATAGATTACACTGCGCTATAAAGTAGCCGCAGACTTTCTTCCAAAAGAGATAGAAGCGTTGGTGGTTTTTTGGAAGAATCACACGTTTCCAGTTTCTACTCGCCGTAACTTTCTTTGCAGTGAAAATTTTCTGAGACCGAAAAAGCATTGTGCTTAGCTCATCAGGGCGAATCTTTCCGTATTCAGCAGTTTTGATATTCCGATTTCAGTATTTTAGAAACTTTCTGCGGAAGTCTCTTTGCAAAGGCGTAAAGTAGCGCTCGTTGCTCCTGGTAAAATCCAGTAAGAACCGGCTGGTGAATTCTGAAAAAATTATGCCATTCTAAATTTTTCTCACCATAACCCTAATGTATGAAGCTCTCTTGCTAAGCAGATGTGATTTTCGTAATCAGCAGGTCAAGAGCAAGTTTTGCGAATGTTCGAGTTACTTTATTTTTCCTCGTTTTACGCTCTGAAGCTCGCCGATGGATTTTAGTTCAAATGTTGACAATCTTGGATTGTAAGGACACTTCGCTTATAAAGGTTTTCGGACACGCTGTTTACAAAAATCGTAGTCTTTGAGGAATACGGGGTCTTTCTGCAGAAATACGTTGGGGTAACGTGAAGTTCGTAACTTGGTCTCACTTCTCGTGTATCTGTCAGAAAACTTCCCCGCTTGCTTTCATAGATCAGACTCACTGGGAACTGTGCCATCGAATGGTGCATGTCTCGGACTCCGCTCTACAAAAATCAAAGGGTTACGAGCCCACGAAAACACGTGCTCCTTATGAACTTTGCACAAAATGTAAAGATCGCGTACTTCGTCGAAAATTCACCGTGAGTGGTTGTACAGAAGAAGTACTATCAAAATTTTTGGAGTCTAGTAGGAGCAACTCGCGCTGCTTTACACCTTTGCGAGCAGACGTCCGCAGAAGGTTTCTAGAACACTGAAATCGAGATATCAGAGACATTCTGTATAAAGAAAGATTCGCCCCGATGAGCTAAGCACAATGCTTCTTTCGGCTTCAGAAAATTTTTACTACAGAGAAAGGTAGAAACTGGAAACTTGTGATTTTTCCGGGAATCACCACCAACGCTTCTATCTCTTTTGGAAAGAAGTCTGCGGCTACTTTCTAGCGCACTGTAATCTACAAAAACAGCACTATCGAAAAGTGCTTACCTTACTGGTATCTTTCATGTTGGATAGGCGCTGCGTTACATCCTTGCGAAAGGTCGCGGAAGAATTTGAGAAAATTGGAAACGGGATATAGAGGACACGATGCATCAAAACATTATCTTGACGAGCTGAACACAAGGCTGCCTTCGGATTCACAATATATTCATTCCGAAGGAAGTTATGGCCTGCGTAGTTTGCGATTTCGGGAATTTCGCGAAATTCCCAGAATGTCGCGGAAACAGGGAACGTCGCGTCTTTCTCGGAACCCGGAATTCAGCGGCATTCACGGAATTTTGCACATTCTGTGAGTGGTATTGTAATTAAGTGATCTGAACTCCAGCCACGACGCTGCTTTGATATCTAACTATGTACCTAAAGCCTATACAACTCCCATATCCAATACAGTAGGATCCAATGAGCGAAGTGAGCATAAGATTTGCAAAACAGCATGATACAACTACTACGAAAAATTTCGACAAAATATGCGATCTCTGCGTTTCGGGCAATATAAATGAGGTAATTTCGTAATTTCGTGTACTTGTAACTCGGCGATTGCTACAGAATGGAGGAAAGTGCAGCGAATTTACGAAATTTCGTAGCTTAGGGCTGCCTCCCATATCTCTTCTAGAAGAGCCTCTACTCGAAAAGACTAGGGTTTTTTTGAACGGCTTGTTCCGCAAACCTTTTTGAGCTGATTTACCTTTTAATCCAGGATCAACGTTTAGCCAAAATCATCGCGAGCTCAGCGCATGAAACAAGAAGAAAACAAGATCATTCGAACTACTCGGAAAACTTGTTCAGAGAGATTGTCTCCCTGCTTTGTTGTTTACGAAAATCACACTGCTTAACAGGAGAGCTTCATATTTTAGGGTTAAAGTGAGCAGAATTTGAAACGACATGGTTGTTGGTATTCACCAGCTTTTATATCTCTTTTTTTAAGTCTCTCATGGCTTTCTAGCGCACTTAAACTACGGAAGCAGCACTGTTGAATAATGCTTACTAGAATCTTTAGTTTGATGTGCGTTGCGTTAGATATGCATTACATTAGGATTACCCTCGCAAAAAGGCGTTCTTGTTTCCGCCCTTTTTCTTGCTATAGTCGTCCTCACCCCACTAGTCGGTCGGTGGGCGAATTTGAATTTGAACTGGAGCAGGCCGGTCGCGGCTGAGCGCGGCACCTCAGCATTCAGTTCAAATGTATGCGTGTTTTTTTTATCATTATCCTCATTATTTGCTTGTTAATCTTTGCGACATGAGGTATGTTCGTTAGCAATATAGAACATCTTGTTGTGGTTGAGCGTTGTTTCCTTCCGCTAAGCTCTTAACTTCAACTGTATACAGATAACCTTGGAGAAACGATACAGGGGAAACATCTGCTGTAACCATTTTCGTTGTAAGTAATATGTGCAGAAGTGCTGCTAATAGTGGTGAATTGTATACCATAATCGTCATCTCTATCGTTTCTCAAAGCCCACTCAAACAAAAACCGAGCACAGCACCGGAAACGACGCTTTACAGTAACAAAACGTCAATTTTGTTTAAAAACGTTGTCAAAATACACGACTTACCAATCAAAGGCGAAAAGTTTGGAAGATATAGGCGAAGGTTTAAACTGAGGACTGAGGTGCCGCGCTCCGCCGCGACCAGCCTGCTCCAGCTCAAATTCGATTTTGTCCACCGAGCCGACCAGTGGGGTGAGGACAACTATATCTCTCCACTTTTGCCTATAGTCGCCCTCCTTTTCCCGCTAGACACCTAATAAACCAATTCGAATTTAAACTAGATCACGCCGGCCGCGGCAGAGCGCGGCACCTGCAGCTCTCACTTCAATCTCAAAGAAATTTTTTGTGTTCTCGCGACGTTGCAACTTAATTTCTGAATGCTGACAGTTTTGTCAATTCGTAATGGGATTGCTGCTTTCATCTGAACGGTAGATCGTGCTGTTATGCTCGTTTCTTTGACTACGATTTCAAGGTTGAGCTTAAAAAACGACTAAGATAAACAGGTCAAATTTTTCTCGGTAAAGTGTTACTTCATTGAACACTTCATCTCAAAAATTCTCAATGCGCATCTTTTTCCAACCTTCTCTGAAAGCAGAGTAAAGAAACGACCGTAGTAGTACGAAACATCGCTAAGCAATAAAGAAAACTCTTCAATTCTGATCACAATCATCATTAAAACGAAAAAACCACAGTGCAACGACATTGAAACACAAAAGAAAACTGCAATAGCTTGAAATGCATCTGACGGTGCCGCGCTCTGCCGCAGCCGGCGTGCTCCAGTTCAGATTCGAATTCGTCCACTAGGTGTCTGGTGGGGGGAGACGACTATACTCAACGCTGCTGCTGATCACTATGAGGTATACGTGCTACAGAGAAACTACGTCATAACATTTTGCAAAATCAAAAAAAAATGTGCTATCCAATTTACTAGGTGCCGTCTTGTGCCTCTGTCTTGTATGTAGATCAACTAGAATTGTAGGGCATTGTTAGACCGTGAACGTGGTTAAGTTTGCGAATATTGCTTTCGCAGGATGCTACAAGGTCTCAAACCAGTAAACCCCCGTACTTCTCAGTCGCCTCAGTAATTAAAGTTCACCAAAGGCAGAAAAGCGTTTGAGGGAGAAAGAAAACTGTGGAAGCTTAGTGCGAATCAATGGCCGCAAACATCCAACGCTCACGGTTAGGCAAAGCCCTATATGAACTATGTCATACTTGCTATAACTAAGTAATGCTATAATATTCCCACTATAATACATGGAAAGATTTTTGACGCGCATAAAAGAGAGACTAAAGGTGGATTGGAACTTTTTGAACGGTAGTATGAACTCTCCAACGCGATAGTAAAATTTTTTTTAACTACTGCATCTCAATACTCATTGAGTCCGTTGCCCTTTGTACGCAGTATTACACTATTGCGTAAAATTTGATGTGACTGTAATTACGGCGAGGGTTCACTTTTTCAGTGAGGCACTTAACTTTCTCTTACCGGTTATTAGCATTTGTGAACAACAGTGTCTCATTTTGGAATGCGATCACTGATCTTTGTGGATGCAAACAAGTACTAATTTCATACTGTTGCCTCAAGTGCATCGAGAGTTCATAAATTCTGAGCTATCGCCAACTTTTGTGACCAGATTGTTGACATTTTGCATAAATGGTCTCGTTGCATGCGAATCTGATCTTTGAGCAGAATTCAAACTTGTACTATTGCACTTCGATTATTTTGCTACATTTAAACAAATGGACCAAAGATTTAGTAGGAATAATCTTTATAAGATAGAACAGCTATTACTCCCTTTTACAGCTTTCTCCTTCCATACGCCTTCCCTAGCTCATCCTGAGGCATTGCCTGATCGAAAAATCAAAATTTTCTGAACCATTAGATACGGGGAAATTTTCCAGAGATAACCAAATTTCGAAATTGCTTGGTTACATTTGGAAAGTACTAGTTTTCATTGCTCTCGTTTCGAGGGTACCGTTCACTCAGATTCTCGACTTCAATGTTTTGGCCCTTTCGGGGCATTCTCATGTCCCTGATTCCGAAAATAAAGTCGAGAATCCGCAAAAACCCCGACATTGCTGGAAAACCCGCAGGCCGATTCCTTGGAACAGTGATTGGATAGGCGCACGATGGGCGGGCATTATTGGAGAAGGAGTGCCGCAGATCCTGAACGCAGAAAAAATGCAAACTTTGAGTGTTTTTGTACAAAAAAAGGTAAGTCGAGGTTCCACGCGACCTTGTGGCATTCTCAGGATTTTTTCCATTTGGGTGGGCGACAAAATACTTTTTTTGGATGGAGGTGCTTGACATTAACCACACGTGCTCAAAAATTTATTTTGGGATTTTTCCAATTTTTGCGCGCTCGTAACCCTGGAGCAACAGAAGGAAATTTTCCAAATCACTAATATGAACTTCAAGAATTATAAAAATTATTTCAAACATCAATAAGTATCGTCTTGCATATTTTCTATCTCGCGTGTACTTTAAAAAGTCCCGCGACTTTCTCGGGATGGGGGCGGGAGAGTAAAGCAATTTCCTTATCATAAGCAGTACGCTGAATACCCCTCCTGAATACTTCACAAATATGCTCTGCACTTATGGAACAACAATCAAGCACTTACGTTTACTTTCTGAAATCTTTGCGTATCTTCTTTTGTCGGATTTTTTGTTTCCTGACTGAACCAGGGCCCAGCACGAGGTTGCATTTGAGAACCTTGAAAACGAAGTACCTTTGACACTGCAGAAATATACGGGTAACCTTTTGTGGATCTGGAAGTACGTCTTATAATCTGCAGCGAACGATAAGTGGATAAAACTGAGAAAAAATCAGAGAATTACAAATAAAACAAAAGAAGGCGAAAAGAAAAAAGGTTTTTATATCGTCAAGTGCCATAGCAAAGCAGAGGGGTCAGGGCTAAAGTGTGTATCCGTAGATAAGGCTTAGACTAAAGGATAGATTTATGTAAAAATTTTCGAAAAATTCTGTGAGGAAAAGGGTGATTTATGACTTTATTTGGTCTCGCGCAACCTTAGGATGCTCCCAGGTTGCGCGGAAGCCACCTAAAGTAAAAAAACACTACAACTTTCTTTCAGTCACATGATTTTTTCATGATTTTTTATACATATCTTTTTCTCTTTGGCGCGAAGCTATATACCAAATTTGACGGCTCAGTATCGCTCACTCGTTGTAAACAAACTGATTGTTTATCTTTTCCTACGTAAGGGTCACGTTTTAACAAGTTGGGAATTGTGTGAACACAAGTTGATGCACTGATCATGTTTGTAACATTTTAATTGAACTGTTATGGGTTGAATGAAGTTAGAACCTACAGGGTGTCCCAAAAGTCTTTGAGCCTAGTATTTCCTCCGCTGAAAATGCATGAAGCAACATAGAAGCATGTAATTCAGCAGGGAATTTGCGAAGAGCCTACAAAACAACATGATACACTCAAATTTCTCAAAACCCTCCTTTGGCCTTTACACAGGCTCTCAGACACTTGCGGAATGCATGCACCATGGCAGCCAGGTAGTTGACATCGAGATTGTCTCACATCTTCTGAAGCAAGCAATCCTGACTGTCCAAAATTTAGCATGGAATAGAGCAAACCTTGTTTTCCATTACTGATCATAAAGAAAAGTCAAGGGCCTCTTGACCCGGCTATTGAAGGCACGTAAATCTGAGAAGCATAACTGTGAGATTTGACAAAAGTGTCAAAATGTAGCATTCAAGTGTTTGAGGACACCAAGAAAACAGCCATTATGGTGTACCGGGAGTGACTTTAAAGTGGTATCTCAGTAGGAAATGCAGGGCTTACAGCTAGAATTAGTGACTGAAGCTGATTCGGTGCTGGACTTTCCAGCTTTTCCAGGTTTTTGTTTCCGAGAACTTTTCCTTCTCATTGGCACGGCACAACTTCAGTGTTTGTATCCTAATCCTACTCTAATGAACGAAGGCTATTGATTGATTTTGCACTGTAAATGTAGAGTGAAGCTAGCTCTACAATGTGCAGTTTGAAAGTCCATAAGAGCTCCAAAGGCAAAAGAACTGTAAATATTTGAATAGAAGGTGCGTTTCCTTTGGCTTGTCTTCACGATTGTAGTATTGTTCGCTTCAAGAAGTATATCTCGAGAATGTACACTGTAAACGGTATGATTTTCTTGACAAATATTGGCAACTAGACGGAGAACTCAAAGGCAAAATTTGGCTGTAAAGCGAGGAATACTAACAAAGTTACTACGTTGAAAAGTTAGGCTTAAGGACTTTTGGGACACCCTGTAAAATTCGAGCTTACTATGTGTAAGAATTGTGCTTGTTATCCTATCACCGGAGTTCCCCTAGAGAACTTTACGATTTTCCTTTTGCTTTTCCCCCCAGAGTACGATATCTAACGTGTGAAAGCGCCACCTCTGCTGAAAGTTCAAGCACTTGTTAAATTGAAAAATTAAAGTGATGATAACGTTTTTTAAAAAAGAATCACAAAAAAAACAAATGGTTTTGAAGAACTTTTTTGCAGGTGCAGCAAGGTGACACTTAGTATGATGACATGTATTCATCAAGCTATCACTTTGTAAAAGGCTATAAAAATAACTGGGCAATGATATGATATTCTTGGCTGAAATATACGGAAAAATCTTGACGCGTGTAAAAGAGAGAGCGATGATTTTAGGGATGGAATGGAAGTTTTTGAGCGATAGTATGAACTCTCCAACGCGAGAGTAAATTTTTTTAGCTACTGCATGTTACTACATTGTGTCCACATACCCTTGGTAAGGGGCATATGTTACACTTGCCACGTGAAATTTGATTCTGTGACTTAATTCTGTTGAGAGTTCACTTGATTTTTAATCTCAATTGTTTTCACTCAATTTCCTCTCACAAATTCTAGCTTTTGTGCAAAATGGTGTTTGAATGAGATGCCTGACCTTTGTGGATATAAACATGTACAAAGTGATTGTCTGTGAGTGCATTGAGAGTTGTTTTTGAAGAACCGCGAACTTTTGTAACCAAATTGTCAGCCTTTGTGAATAATGTTCTCACTTTTGAAGCCAATACTGAACTTTGTGCATGATTGGAATTTATGCAAGTATTGCAGCACTTTAGAGTTTTTTTATTCACTGTATCTATTAAAAATTCATTAGAAGAATCTTTTTGAGAAAAAGGAAGTCATTGTGTCTTCGCATTCGCTCTCCCCTCCAGATTATGTGTGAGTTTCCTGAAGGCATGTCAAGGACAATGCCTGATCGCAAGGAACCAAAATATTTGATGCGTTTAAGTTCAAGGAGATTTTCCAAGAAGACCACATTTCGAATCTGCAAGGTACGCACTTGGACAAGCACCAATTTTTCTTTTCATATACGTTTCAAACATTCAGGTCTAATTTTTGTGAAGATAAAGAAACGGGTATAAATGTCGAGGAACTTTCGAAATGACCTAAGATGTTCAAAAAGTTATGCATTGAGTTGATGCTAACAATAAGCAAGTTTTGTTCTGAAGTGATTTCGTACTTCAATAAGTCACGTTATCCTGAAAAAACAGGTACAGGAGTACCTTTCGATAGAGCAAAGTATGGTCGACAAGAAATTGTGCAAACGTCTTCACCTATGATTCAAATACAGGGTGTCCCAAAAGTAAGTACACACTTTTCAATCGTTAATATCTCTCTTCCCATTGTGTCTTTTTTCGCCGTTTAAGCATCATTCTGTAGAGGAGGCTTCAACTTAGATTTACAGTATTGAGCGAATCACCGACCGCACTTCATCACTGTAGAATTACGGTAAAAACTTCCAGCGAGTAGAACTATTGTGAAATATGCCATCTGACAAAGTTTTTTTCGAAAAATCTGAAAAATAGTGTACTAAGGTTTTCGCGCACGCTGATTCCACTACACAACTTTTTAAGAGTGTTTTCAGCTTTTCTGATGGTGTAATCACATTTTTGACGAATATTGAAAATTTGGATATCACGGTTTACCTGAGATAACTTTAGAAAGAAGCATCATAGTAAAGCGGGAATTTCATATTTGAAATCAGCAACTTTCACTACCTTAGTATAAGAGTTTTTAGCTTGTTTGGTTTTGTTCCGAGGCAGAGTTGGCTTCCAATAGCCTGAAATCCTTGTCGAAGTTTCTACAGTTATCTTACAGCAATGAAGAGCGATCGGTGATTCGCTCAATACTGTAAATCTAAGTTGAAGCCTCCTCTACAGAATGATGCTTAAACGGCGAAAAAAGACATAATGGGAAGAGAAATATTAACGATTGAAAAGTGTGTACTTACTTTTGGGACACCCTGTAGTTTGGGGCCGAAAACGAAAAGTTCCAAATGCCCAAAAAATCAAGAGAAGTTCGGGATTTTTTCCAGGAAATCCTACTTGCTTGGCTTATGCATTCCATATCATAAGGGCACATTTAAGGCTGTTGTACATTTTCCTTGGCTGAATATCGAGGAAATGGCAACTTTCATGCTTACACCAAAGCAATGCTGATGTTGGTACGCTAGTAAATGTGTACCACCTCAGACAATCGGTGGCATAGCTGCGGAGGACAGTCGAAATCTGACAGAGCTGCGGAGGACCCAATTGACCATTGAGAGCGGGGCGAGGGGGCGGTCTTTTTTTGTGACGTCACGGTGACGTCACAAGAATACAGATGGGACCCCTCCGGCAGGCTTGCAAATCTCTGCTCCGAAGGTACGCCATGGGAGAGTTCCGGAGCACAGATTTGCGCTCCGGAGGTACGCCAGATCTGGGACACCTTCAGAGCACAAAATGGGAGGTCCCCGGAGCACAAAATGGGACACCTCCGGAGCACAAAATGGGAGGGCTCCGGAGCACAAATGGGAGGTCTCCGGAGCACAAAATGGGAGGGCTCCGGAGCAGAAAATGGTGAAACCGGTGTGTGAAATTTATTTACTAACACTAAACGATATTAGACTTTCGTGTTTCTTTCACAACCTTATTCTCTATTGTTTATGCATCAACTTATCACACACTGTTTATTGATGTCTTTCTTCCTAAAAATTTTTTGCAACTTTCGGTACCATTTTGAACACCTGACTTCAACTTGTTAATAGAAGAGAATCACTGATTTTTTCTCCTACTAAAATTCCTTTAGAAACCCTTTAGAAACTTTGAGACAAGGGCCCGTTGTGAATTAGCTCCAGTGTTTTTGCAAAGAACTCCTAGAAAGGGAGCTATTTAACCTCGGATTTTGCTGAAACCTTGCACACAGCTGTTATGTAGGGTGCTGAACACGGAAATAATATTCAACCATGTACTAGTACTTTTTCGAGAGATTGTAGAATACGATATGGGGTTGAGATTTCAAAATTGAGACATGCTGATAATGAACACGATATTTACTTCCTGCGTTAGCCATAAAGGAGAGGGGGGGGGGCACGGTAGGTTTATGATATGGGTCATATCATTAAATACGCTGTAATTTGCGCAGGGGTTTTAATGCAACCAATTTGGAAAACATTATGGGTTACGCACAATAGAGCCATCTCTCTTTCTTTTACCCCTGGTTGTACTGTGGTGGGTCAATATTCTAAACTTGCTGAAAATTTCGTCTGGGGCAATCAAATGCGATTATGAGTAAATTTTCGACTGTGCGAAAAATCTCTTTTGTCTTTCTCTGTGACTTAAGTGGATAGCGTACCATGGACTCAGCGCAACCGATCCCTTTCGGGAGCTACCAGTATTACAGTAGTTATCAGCAACAAGTGAACAAAGAATTAGCAAACCTGGGTACTTACCGTAATTATCGTATTCTCAGAGAATGGTCCTACCATGTGTAACTGACATATCATTCGGCAGCCATAAACCTAAGAACTGCAAAAACTGCAGCTCAAGCAGTCTCAAGAAGCCATAAAAATCCCTCCTTGCGGGATGATGAGTATTCTGTAACTTCACCCCATATTAAGAACTTACCGTAGTCTCATCATATGGCGCCATCGCAAGGAATGGTTGATCTTTGTTATCAATGCTGACTAGCTCCCCTATGCAAATTTAGAGCGAATCTGAAATTCGGATTTCATGCCTCAGGTCTAAAGCAATCTCTCGAAAGAGCCTACCGGCGAAATAAAAATCATTTTCGTGATCAGTGCATCATATAACCCCTGTGTGCAACTCTCAGCAGCATCCGAGGTGTTGCACTTTTGGGTTGTGTGGAAATAAACCGACTAATTCCAAAAAATTATCAGGGTAAAGTGCAAACTCCATTCTCAGAGTTAGCGGTAATAATTTTCGATTAGCCTATGTAAAAGTATTGGGTTATTTAGTTCTTTTTATGGAGCAAAAATCTGGATTTCGATAGCAGAAGTTTTTCTAAAAGTTCCTGAGGTGATCTTAGAGAAGGTACATAGATCGATGCTCGTCCAAACTTTGAATATCTGAGCTGAATCCACTTTTGCAGAATGCTACCTTAAGTTCTGCAAAGGATTTTATGGGAAGCAAGATTTACGACTGAATGGTAGGAATATCTTTCAGACACCCTGTATATCAACGTAAATCTAAGAAGGAACGACGGAAGTAGCACGGTAGAAGTGCAGCAATACAAGTGCAAGTTTTAACTGCATAGTTCGAGGTATAGGTGTCATTTGTTTGGGTTTTTAATTTGTTTCTGTGAAAGTATTGCCGTCAGGGCTTTTCCCCTACAGTACGCAATGCCCTGCATCCCCTCCCCCGCCCCCCCCCCCCGGAGCAGGGCTTCATACGAGCTGGACCAGGGAAATTTCAAAACGAAGTCCCGTTTGATTTTGAAATTGAAAAATCCCCTTTGACCCTAAAACCTAAGCTTAAAAACCCTAAAAAAACCAATCGTCAATTTAAGAATCTTTGTGTCTTTCTGGCCACAACAACGTCTCCCTTTGTTTCTTGTCCCAAAAACGACATCCACTTTTTTATGACACTCGCATTGCGGATATTGTGTTCGCTTCGCCCAAAGACTCCCACTGTATTGAATATAGTACTTGCGTATGCTTCAGCTGCTCAGTTGAATATCAAAGCTATTTCGGTGGCTAGAACTCAAACTACGAAATCTAACACAATTAGATCCATTAAGGACGTGAAAAGATTTTGACCAGCGTGTTGTACAAGCGCTCACGGTGGAATTTCGACAAGCTTTGCGATCTTATTTTGGGCAAAATTGATGAGGATGTGTTTTCATAGGCTCGTAACTCGGCGATTTTTATAGACTGGAGCCTGAGTCATGCATCTTTCGGTAGCACAGTTTCTAGTAACTTTGACTGAGAAAAGCAAGCAGGCAAGGTTGCTGAAAGATACGCGAGAAGTGCGGGCAAAGTCACGCACTTCGTGATGCAGTTATAGTCACCTCACCGTATCTCACCAAAAAGACCCTGTGATCCTCAAAGACCTTGATTTTCGTAAAGAGCGTGTTCGAAAACCTCTATAAGCGAAGTTTCCTTACAATTTAAGAGCATGAACAATTTGACCAAAATCCATCGGGCATCTTCAGAGCGTAAAACGAGAAAAAATGAAATTACTCGAACATCTTGGAAAACTTGCTTGTAAGGGTTATCCGACCTGCTGATTACGAAAATCACATCTGCTCAGCAAGAGAGCTTCATATTTTAGAGTTACGTTGAGAAAAATTTAGAACGACATGATTTTTCCAGAATTCACCAGCCCTTCTAACTCCTTTGGGAAGAAGTGTGCGGCTAATTTCTAGCGCCCCATAATCTACAGAAGAAAATTTCTTTCTGAATCTACTGGGGGCAATACGCGCTGCTTCACACCTTTGCGAAGAGACGCCCGCAGAAAGTTTTGAGAATACTAAAATCGAGATATCAAGGGCATTCTGCATAACGAAAGATTTGCCTTGATGAGCTGAGCACTATGCATTTTTCGGATTTAGAAAATATCCACTCGAAAGAAGGTTACGGCGAGTAGAATCTGGAAACGAGTGATTTTTCCAGAATCTACCAACGCTTTTTCTCTTTTGAAAAGAAGTCTGCGGCAGCTTTCTAACGCACTATAATATATAAGAAGAGCACTATCAAATGGTGCTTACTGGAAGCTTTCATGTTGGATAGGCGCTGCGTTACATACTTGCAAAAGGACCTTCTCAGAAAAATTTGAGAAAACTGGAAATAAGATATAGATGACATGACGTATGTCGAAAGATTCGCCTTGACGAGCTAAACACAATGCTGCTTTCGGGTCTAGATTATATTCATTTCGAAGGAAGTTATGGCGCTGCATACTTTGCGATATTCCGGAATCGCGAAATTTCTGGAATTTCGCGAAATTCCCGTTCTGTGTGTGGTATTGTACATTGCACAGCATTCCGCGATATGTGCTTCTCATGCGATTTCCAATCATTTCCCTTTGTCTTCCTGCATTTTTGGACCCGTCATACTTCGCCGAGAAAAGCCCAGTTTCACACATATCCATGCAAAATGAGCTCTTAAACTATACCTGCCCTATTTCTGCATTGCTCAACAGAATGTGTATGTAGCCTCTGGAATCAGCACACTGAATGATCCATTTACACTAAAATTCAAGGAAAAAAACTTATATCCCACAACTAGGCACATCTGTACACTGGAAGATGCGCCTCGCCGAGCTGAGTTGAATGGTACTCTTAAATATAAAATTCATAAATTTTGAATCAAGATAAGGTCCTTTTCCTAAAAAAGTTAGGCGTCGCTCGACAAAGTTAGGCGGCAAGTGCCGCTTTTCCGCCTAACTTTGTCGCGCGACGCGGCGCTTGCCGCCTAAGGCTTTCGCCATACTTTGCCCGTGTTGCCGATGTTAACAGTGTTATTCGTGTTACTCGTGTTTCTGGTGTTACCGCCTTTATTGCTGTTAATTCTTGAATTGATCACCAGTACAGTTTCATTCTTGAATGTAGTCTCACTGAGAATTCTTGAAATGATCACCAGTACAGTTTCATTCTTGAATGTAGTCTCACTGAGTTGTGAGTGTACTACTTGAAATGATCACCAGTACAGTTTCATTCTTGATTGTAGTCTCACTGAGTTGTGAGTGTACGGGAACTGAGGCGATCATACTTCAATAATAATACCATGCTAGAAACTTGCTTGAGAAGCAAAAGCTTGATTAATTTAAGGAATGCAGCTGGCCTTTTTGTTATGAGATATATATAAAAAGTCGAAATCGTGTCTCTAAAAAGGGAATGTGCTCCCTTCTCACATATGGCCGCGAAAGTGATGACACGTCCTAAAACAAGGTTTCTTGAAGTTCGATCAAGGCTTCCAAACGGCCAGTATGTGAGCTCCTTGTGTTACAAATCAAACAGTATGATTATATTTGTGTCACAAAGACTTGAAGCAAGTTTCTAGCATAGTATTGTTATTGAAGTATGATCGCCTCAGGTCCCGTACACTTCCCACTCAGTAAGACTATATTCAAAAATGAAACTGTACTGGCGATCATTTCAAGAATCAGCAGCGTAAAGGCGGTAACATCGGCAACACGAGTAACACGAGTAACACTGGTAACATCGGCAACACGCAAAGTATGGCCAAAGCCTAACTGCGGCGGCGCCGCGTGAGTTAGGTGCCGCCGCCAATTTTTTTCACAAATTACGGGTGGTATTGTAGGCTTATCAATTGTTCCAATCGCACAAGTCTGACAAGAGCAGGGAATGCTTAAAACTTTCCAAGTTCTCGCTTCTCCTTCGCTTGCAAGTTGCATGATATGAAAGAGAAACCATGCTCAGGGAAACTCGAGAGTTAGAAACAGTTGAAGGAAATCAGTCAACATTGACATTTTTCGAGCTGGGTCACGAAAAATCCTAAAAGTATTTTTATTTGATAGAGAAAATCTTGTTCATCACAGTGGCACCTTTCCCACGAATCGGAACGAAAAATATTGAGAGCTAAAAGCAAACAAAGAAAATTTCTTTGATTTTGTTTTTGACCATTCTCAAAAAAGCCTGGAATCACAGAAAAAACGGGAGAGTCAGAAACCTAGGTTTTGTGACCTTCCCTTTCTAGCCGAGCGAGAATTATGCCAATCGAGGGCAGTCTTGATTTTCGTGAAAAACGCTGGCCCGAAAACCCGAAAATGTTACGAAAATCAAAATTGTTCTCGATTGGCACGATTTTCACTCAGCTAGAAAGAGGAGGTCATACAACTCATGTTTATGACTTTCCCGTCTTTTCTGTGACATTTCCAAGCTTTTTTGAGCATGCTCAAAAATTGCAAAGCTAAAGAAATTTTCTTTATTTGCTTCCAACTCTTGCTCTTTTCCGTTTCAATTCACGAAAAAGGTACCACTGTAATGTGCAAAATTTTCTCTATCAAATAATATTTGCAGAATTCTTCGTAATCAAGCTTGAAAAATACCGATCGTGACTAATTTCCGTCATTTGCTTATAGCTTTCGAACTATCCCGATGCCAATTTACGTCAAAGGTGCAGCTGTAAAGAGATAGGCTTTTCCAAACGAAAATAATTATTAGGTTGTTGCAAAAATAATGTTCGCTTTTCTAGGCCTATTTTCTGAACAACTTTTTCCTTCATAATTTCTTTTTCGATATGGATTCTGCATACCTATAGAAAACTTTCTTCATGTACTTTTTAACAATTGTGAAATTAAGCTTCTATCTCTCTGTGAGAATTTCACCAGCATCTCAAACAGCTGCACTCAAAATCAAAAATTCGTTGCTTTAACTCCCTTGGCCACAATTCAGATGCAAATGAACGGGTTCTTTTGAAAACAGAGCTACTGTTAGATTTTTCAAAAATAATTGAACCGCGAAATTACCCCGAAATAGATACTCGCTGCTAGCATCAAAGTTTCTCATAAGAGTAGAAGAATCGCCGAAGCTTCGCTCATTTCTGTATGCCTGAGGTCAGGACATCTTTCCCACAATTTTTGCAAAAAAGCTTAGCTATTCAGTGTATGAAGACATGTATCAAAAGCTGACATCTGTTAGCAAGCGTTTATGGGAAGAAAGGGCTGAGAAAGCACAGTGCGATGGTCGCCAACTCCAAACTTCATGGTCACGCAAAGGCCTTTATAAATTTACGTTCCACTCTCATTGGCTGAGTAATGCAAGGATGTTTTTAGCTAAAATATGCGGGAAAGATTTCCGCGTAAAAGAGCGATAATTTTGGGAGTGGAGTGTGAACTTTTTGAACGACAATATGCACTCTCCAACACGAGAGTAAATTTTTTTAGCTACTGCCCGTCACTACTCATTGAGTCCGCTACTCTTCATATGGGGTATGATACATTATTGCCACGAGAAGTTGGTTTTTGTCACCGTAATCGTCGATTGTTCACTTTTTTGATGACTCACTCAGCTTCCTCTTACCAATTTATTGGCTTTTGTAATTGTCTCATTTTGGATTGCGGTCACTGTTCTTTGTGGATTCAAACAAGTACAAATTTCATAATGTGACTCTGTGCATCGAGAGTTCACAAATTTTGAGCTACCGCCAACTTTCTACGACCAGATTATTAGCACTTGTGGATAATCATCCACAAGATCTGATCTTCGAGCAGAATCAAATTTGTACGTGCTACGGCACTGCAAAGTTTTCTGCCTCAATTACTTAAATGCAAGATCTAGTAGAAATAACCTTTCTGAGATAGAACAGTTATTATATCCTTTTGCAGCTCTATCTTTCCATATGTGCTTTTCTAGCCCATCCTAAGACATTGTTTGATCGCAAAAATAGAAATTTTCTGAGCTGTTGAATACGGGAAAAATTTTCTGTGAAAATCAAATTTCAAACTTGGTTGGTTACATTTGAGAAGCACTTGTTTTTCCATTTCGTTTGATCTCATGTATGCTACAGAAAAGCTACATCATAACATTTCACAAAATCAAGAAAACTGCTATTCAAAATCACAAGGTGCCGCCTTGTGACTCCTCATGTCTGCCAGATCAGCTATATACATGTATAGGACATGGCCAGATGTGTTGTTGAGTTTGAGAACATTGCTTACGCAGGTGCCACAGGCCTTAAACCAGTTAAACAAACCCGGTCCTTCTTAAAATTGCTTCAAATAGTTGAAAGCTAACATCTTTTAGCAGAAAAGCATTCGATGGGGGAAAGGAAGCTGAGAATGCTCGGTGCTATGGCCGCAAATCACCACTTTCACAATCACGCGAAGGCCTAGATGAATTTACGTCCTATTTTCTTTGATAATGCTAAGATGTTTTTAGCTAAAATATACCGTAAAATCTTGATGCGTAGAAGAGCGATAATTCTAGGAGTGAACCTTTTGAACGGCAATATTAACTCTCCAACACAAGAGTAAATTTTTTTTTAGCTATTGCCTCCCTACTCACTAAGCCCGATACCCTTTGTATGGGGCGTGATACATTATTGCCACGTAAAGTTTGATTTTATGACTGTAATTACGTCGAGAGTTCACTTTTTCAATGACACACTCAAATACCTCTCACCAGTTTATCAGCATTTGTAAACACAGTGTCTCATATTGAAATGCGATCACTGATCTTTGTGGATTCAAATAAGTACAAATTTCATATGTGGCGTCATCGGTGCGTTAAGTCCATCAAGAGTTCAAAAATTTTGAGTTACCGCCAACTTTCTGTCTAGATTGTTAGCACTTGTGGATAATTGGTCTCTCTGCATCTTTGATCAGGAGTCAAGCACAAGTACTACTGCACTTCAAAGCTGAGGCATTGCCTGATCGCAAAAATCAAAAATTTCTGAGCTGTTAGATACAGGAAAAATTTACAGGTAGAACTGACTTTCGAACTTGCCTGGTTACATTTAAGAAGCCTTAGTTTTTTTTCACGTAGGTTTCAAATTCACAGATTTAATTTTCTTGTGGAAACAACTAAAGAAAGGGCCTAAATGACTGACATACATTGACTCAGGATGTGCTAAAACTTAAGTTTTGCGCCATAGTAGCACATACGGCAATAGGTCATATTCCTCCTATATTGTAAACAGTCACCGGGATAGCATTCAGTACAGCAAAGTACAAGTCATTGTTCAAACACCACCACAATTTTGATCTTCGCAAAGCCAAAAGGTAAAACAACATAAATTCTTCTTAGGTAAGAAAAGTTGAAACTTCGTCTAAAAAATCTTAACTTCAAACACTTGCTTACCCATATATTAAGTCGGTCCAAAAGTTTTGTCAGGATTTTGAAATGACCCGCAAATTCTGTGAAGGGAAACAAACACTGTTGTACCAGATGCAGAAAATCTTTTCCTTTCTATTATATCTGCCATATTATCAACTAGCTGGCTTACCCGGCTCCGCCGTATGTTCCGAATAGAAAATTCCATTTCTTAACCGATCCGGACCAAACTTGGCACACATACACTTCGGGCCCCGGCGGGTGTCACAGTCCACTTTTCGTTATCGATCGATGTCGATTTTATCGATTTTTTGCAAAATTTGAGCTAGGGGGTTGGAATTTGGCAGGGGGGGGTGTAATCGAGCATGCTAGCATGTATGTCTGTCTGTCTGTCTGTACGTATGTTCCGAATAGAAAATTCCCCTGTGCCAACTGTGCCAACTCCCAGCCCTGTAGCTCAAATTTTGCAAAAAATCGATAAAATCAATATCGATCGATGACGAAAAGTGGACTGTGGCACCCGCCGGGGCCCGAAGTGTATGTGTGCCAAGTTTGGTCCCGATCGGTTCAGAAATGGAATTTTCTATTCGGAACATACGTACAGACAGACAGACAGACATACATACATACAGACAAACAGACATTCAGCTTTATATATAAGACTAGCGGCCC